>JBBPBS010000635.1:3655893-3693777 GCA_037974835.1 Cicer judaicum
TTTATATATTGTATATATTTACCAATATTTAAAGTAAAAGTCAAATATATATAGATAAAATTAAAGTAATTCATTTGTAATTATTTATATATACCTATAATTGTTTGACAATTAATATTTTGTAACCGAATTGTTATTAATTTTGAATTTCGGTTTTAAAACCAAAATATTAATCATTATGATTACTCTTATTAATATTAATAATAGTTTGAATTTTTGTATATTAAAATTTTAATATATCAAATTTAAAATAAAAAATTTCACAATTATCAACAAGATTGATGATTGAAATGAGTGAGAAAAAAAATATTTGTATTTGATTTTCTACTTCTAATATTGATAAATTTATTGTGTATAAATATTTAGAAATGATGGACAAAGTCATGACTCTTTGAATTTTGGTTAGTTTTATTTTATTGAAATTAATTAAATTTGATTTGTTGTTTTACAGTGTTAATATATTTGATTTAAAATAATTTTTTTTACAATTACCACACAGATCAATGATTAAAATGATCGAGTGAAAAAACAAAAAATATTTATATTTAATTTTCAATATTTGACATATCCATCAATCTCAATATTAATAAGTTACTTTATTTATTCAAGTCATTTTTCTAAATTGATATTTCTCTTCTATGAATTATATTAATAATATTGTATATATATTATTGATATAAATACTAAATTAGAACATAAAATTTCATATTAATTCTTTTTAAATTTACTTAAATTAAATAAATAAAAATATACCCGCGCCTTGTGCGGGTTAGCATCTAGTTAATAATAAAATGACAATTCATATATACAATTAAATGGGTTTAAAATAAAGGCAAAAAAATTTGAAACCAAACAAGTATAAACAAAAAATTACTCTACACTCCTTAACTTAACCTAAATTCTAGTAACATTTAGTTCTTTAATTTTTTTTTCAATTCATTCCTTTTATCATTTTTTTATACAAAAATATGTTACACCTACATTTAAAAAATTTAAAAAACCTAGAAAGTTCAATGTCTTCATCGTTAAAATGCAAAAAGTCAAAAAAATCATGATCTTCATCTTTAAAACCTGTCTTTATCAAAAATCCATAACCCATAGTTTTAAAGAAATTTAGATCTTTCAATACAGTCAACTCTCCATCACCAAGAACAACATCAAATCCTCAAATAAAATACGAAGATTTTCATGGAAAAATGATGATGAAGATGCAGTTAAAGATGATATCGATGAAGATGCCGTCTTTGTTAAACTATTTACCCATTTAACTTTGGGCCACACGAAATATTGTCCAATCAAATCTTAAGTTCTCCCTTTGAATATATATGTATACAAAACGAAGGTTGAGGCTTATCATCAGCCTCAATCCTTGACTTTTCTCATTGAAACACCGTACCAAACAGCATGATAGCCTAAAGATTTTTTGCCTTTTTAGTTTAATAAAAATATAACAATTTACATTCATAGGACGTTCCTACAATCAAGCTTGGTCATCCCATTTCCATCGACGTCCTACCTCTGCGAGAACAGCAGCACGAGCTTGGCTTCTTCTCGCTTCATCCTCCACCCAAGTTCTGCAATTTTCGAATTCAAACTCAATACATTTACAAGATCTTTACCATATAAGTAAAAGATACAACCCTAACATGAAACACGATTGGTACAAAAGCAAACAATTCATATGAAACAAGGAGAACCAAATAAATTCTTCATAGAAGTACGTGAACACTTGTGCTATAATTGGTTTGGTTGAAAATTTGGCTTTTGAAAAAATCAATTGCCATAAATTCACACATGTAGCTGACCTTAGAGACAACAATGCTTGGTTATTGCTGTAGTAAAAGGAAAATATGAGTTTTTAGCTTCTCAGTCATGCAAGTTGTGACAAGTGGAATTCCAGAGAGATAAGATATTATCATGAATGAAATCAGGTGCAGATTATGCAAGATTTAATTATTAAAGTATAAGAAATACCACTAATCTAGACACGATTGTCCAAGAGCAAAGAATTTAGATGCACGAGGAGAACCAAAGAGAACTTTAAGAGATATAAAAGTAAAAAGCATCTTATATGTTAAATGGGACAATGTTTTGTTATTGTAGTAAAAACTCACTCTAACGAATCTAGCAAACAAGTTACATACTACAAGTTGAATTCCCTCATATAAGTCATGATCATGCAAGATTCTTCAAGTTTCTACTATAAACTATTTGGGGACACAATTAATTTAGCTACCATAGGTCATAGCAATGTGTTGGGACACCAAACCAACCAACAACAAACTTTCATACAAGGCATTATAAGCCTCACGATTTAAAAATTGGAATTTGAAAAGTATAAATCAAAATGTGACTGAATGGATACTTGACTGGACAGTAAATAAGGATAAATCAAGCAGAAGTCATAAATTACCTAAGCATCTGAAGAGCTTCTTTCTCAGCTTCCAGTGTGGATTTGGTGTCAAGAATTTCTTCATTCTTGAACTCTAAATCCCTGAGTAACTTCTGTACGATTTTCTTTTCATCTACATATATGAGTTTCTCTGATGCAAGCTTTTCTGATGTCTCATCAACTTCTTTTTTCATACTAAGCAGCATTTGTTTCTGACAATCCATCGCTGCCTGTTCTTTTAAAAATTCAGCATTTATCTTTTCTTGATTGATCTTCTCTTCCACCAAATTGTCTACTGCCTCAAGGTAAAGCCTCTCTACATCACAACCGTGGGTTTTCTCTTCACAAAGCTTCGCATCCCAAAACTTCTGTATGTCTCCTCGGCTAAGCAGTTCAGATCTGATCTCTTCTGCCTCAGCTTGTCTGGCTGCATTCTCAGCTTCTATTCTAGACATTTCAGCAGATATTGCTTCCTTCATCTTGCCACTAGTCAGAGCCACAGCTGCTTGTGCTTTTGTTGAAGGTTTGTTTGGCTGAAATCGCCTACTCTGTCCTGTAAAACAGTAAATTCAAAAGACATTCCTCCTATGATCATTCTTCTTTGTTGCACTCCCATATAGCAATAAGCCTAACCTAAAAGATAAAATATAGAATAATGCTAGCAACATACTCTTTAACACACTCTATGTGATTGGTTAACATACTCTTTAACACATTCTTCTTAGGTGGGATCTATGTGAATTTTAACCAATCCAAGAGAGTGTTAGAAAATGTGTGTTGGCACTCCCCTAAAATATATAACAAGCACCACTTCTGATGGATTCTAAAACAGACTTGTATTATTGAATACAGGAAACGGTAATTGAGCTTGGGGGCTAGCACTCCCCAAGAGAATGATTGTTGCTTTCCAATCAAGCAAAATGCATAACTGCCCAATTCCCCTATTGTTAGGACCCATAATATAGGGGAGTTTACTAGGATTGGAGTTAAGAAGTTAGTTAGGGGTTAGTTAAGCTGTTAAGTTTGTTAGACTTTCTGTTTTAATTGTTTTTAATCCTATGGTTTATAAATAGGACTAACCTCCCTTTAGGAGTATCAAGGAATTCATTTATGAATGTTGTAAACTAGAGAATGCTCTAGTGAGGGGAGTGTGCTCCCTTGGGGTAGCCCAGGGTTCTAATTTATGGTGCATCTCACCACATTACTGGTAATAAGGCTCTTTTCTCCTCTCTCACTACATCTGATTATTTACCTAGTGTAGTCTTTGCCAATATTCCAAAAAACAGTCCCAAGGGATTGGCGCTTCCAAATCCTCTTTTCTCTGTCAGTTACATTTGTTCTTTATGTGTTTGGATGTTCATTTAATTTAATTTCTATCATTCGACTGACTCGTTCTCATGATTGTGTTGTCACCTATACTAATTGCAATGTTACTTTACAAGATCGGATTTCGGGACAACATATTGGTGTCGATTGTGAGTCTAATGCCCTCTATTATTTCTAAAACTCATCAACGGCATGCCCTACCACAAACTCTCCTCGTTCTCATGATTGTGTTGTCACCTATACTAATTGCAATGTTACTTTACAAGATCAGATTTTGAGACAACATATTGGTGTCAATTGTGAGTCTAATGCCCTCTATTATCTCTATAACTCATCAACGGCGTGCCCTACCACAAACTCTCCTCGTACTATACATGCTCAGTTAGGTCATCCGAGTCTTCTCAAACTTCAACAATTAATACCTATTCTTTCCAAATTATCTAGCTTACATTGTGAGTCGTGTCAGTTAGAGAAACAAATTTGTAGTTATTTCCCTGATTGAGCCAATAAACGAGCTTTGTCCCTATTTAGTTTAGTTCACTTAGATGTTTGGAGTTCTTCTCATACTATTTTCACTCGAGTCTAGATAGTGTTACATTTATAAAAGATTGTTTTTCCGTTGTATGTGGTTATTTTTAATGAAAAATATGTTTGAATTATTTTCTATTTTTGAGCAATTTTATAAGGCAATTCAAACTCAAAATTTGGTGTGTCCATTCGCACTTTGTGCATTGATAATGCCTTTGAATATTAGTCCCATTTATTTCAAAAAATTTATGACCTCTAACAGCATTCTTCATCAAACATCTTGGGCTCATACACCTCAACAAAATGGGATATCAGTATGCAAAAATCAACATCTTGTTAAAACCACTCGTCCCTCCTTCACAGTAATGTACCAATTGTTTTTGGGACGATATTGTTCTAACGGCATGTTATCTTATAAATCGCATGCCTTCGTCTATCATTGATAACAAAGTCCCTCACTCGATCCTCTTTCTTCATACTTCTCTTCACTCACTTCCTCCTCGTTTCTACGGGTCTACATGTTTTGTCCACAATCTCACTCCTAATCTTGACAAACTTTCAACTTTATCACTAAAATGGGTCTTTCTTGGTTATTATGGGTTTCAAAAAGATCATCGCCACTCAGCCCAAAGGTGCATTTACTTGATTGTCTATGTAGATGATATTATCATAATTGATAGTGATCAGTAGGGCATAGTCCAATTGAAACAACATCTATCTTATCAGTTTCAAACTGAAGAACTTGACAAGTTATGCTACTTCTTGGGTATTGAGTTAGCCCAATCCAATGACGACTTAGTAATTTCACAAAGGAAATATGTCATGGATATCCTTGAAGAGATAGGTGTATTGAATGTCAAGTCGGTTGATGCTACTATGGATTCAAATATCAAACTTCTACCTAATCAAGAGAAGCCATTTTCACATTCAAGGAGATACATAAGATTGGTTGGTAAATTAAACTAACTCACAATCACTCGTCCATACATTTCTTTTGCAATCAGTGTGGTAAACCAACTCTTAAACTATCCTTGCCAAAAACACTAGGATGTTGTGATACAAATCTCGAAACACATTAAAGATGCTCCAAGAAAAGGTCAAAATTTATGACATACTTGAATAGTTGGTTATTTAGATGTTGATTGGGTAGGCTCACCCAATGATAGGCGATCTACTTCTGGGTATTGAGTAATTGTTGAAGGAAACTTAATATCTCGTAAGAGTAAGAAAAAGAGTGTGATTGCAAGCTATGTAGTCAGTAGCGGCAGCAATCACCGCGTAGCAAAGGTTTGACCAGATTAGTGTAGCGGCTGTAGCGCTGCTCGTGGCAGCAAAATTGCAGAGGAATGGCTGAGAAGATGACCACAACGGTGAAGATATGAGAAAAGACATAAGGGCCCTCGTTTTTTTATCACAAAAAGACTAAAAGCCCCACATTTTTATCACCAAAAGACAAAAAGGCCCTCATATTTATCGTGAAAAGACATAAAGCACTCGTTTATTATGCAAAAAGACAAAATAGCCCTCGCATTTTATTCTTTTTGAATCAATTAGGGTTTTTTCCTTTAGCTATCTCTTTATTTCTTCTCTTTCACGACCTCTCATTTCCTCTGCTTGGCTGCAACCTTCATCTCCTCTCCTCTGTGCAACTTTTCCTGCCATGTGATTGACTCTAGCACAACTATGGACGACTCCGATGCAACCTTCACTTCCTTGTTCTCTGTACCACCAAACCTCCTCTTCTCCCTTGTTTTTCTCAACCCCAGACTTGAGCGTAGCGGCCATACCGCTACACGCTACACCACAATAGCGTTTTGGGGGTCGCCCGATACGCTACGCTATCTGCTAGTGATTACATAGTGTTAGAATATTAGAAAATATCTTATAATATCTTATAGTATCGTTTATATTATATTAGAGTATCTTGAGTTATTTTCTATGATCAATTTATAATCATAAAGAATCTTAGAATATCTCTCATTATTATTATGATTTATTCCTAATTTAAGATTTAGTCTATGTTTCTCTATAAATAGAGATTAGTATTGAGTCTTTTGTAATCAAGTGAGCATTAAGTTGTTATCAATAATAGTGAGCATTAAGTTGTTATCATATTGCTTCTAATCTAATTTTTCATGAGAGGACCAAGCATATTGAGATAGATTGATTGTTACTTTGTAAGGGAGAATATCAAATCGGACGACATCGCCACTAGCTTTGTTAATTTCAATGATCAATTGGCAAAGTTCTTCACTAATATCCTTGAGATTGTGGTCTCTTATATTTACTTTTGTATTTATTGCATATCATATTATATAACTATGGATGGTATTTCCTATATTTACTTTTGTACTTATCGCCTTGAGTCTATATAAAATTGAATCGATTGTGTAGTTTAGACAAATGGTCTCATCATATGTCTCTCTCATTCAACGATTCCTAACACCTATCTCTCAATATCATGCTTCCTCACACCCTTGTGCTTCCTACGTGTGTACATGATAGAAACCAGAATTTTATTGACTAGAATTGATGAGCTCTGAAGCTCTTACAATGCTGGAAATATGAAAATGCAGAAAAAGAACTAAACCAGAGTTCTAAGAACTCCTAAACCAGAGCAGAATTGCTCCTAACTAGAGAATGAATTCCCCTAATTGTTTCTTAGAATATTTTCTGAATATCTTTCCCTCTTCCTATTCCCTCATTCTTATAACATAAAATAAATGACATTATTAATTAACTTTTATTCCTTTCATTCATCCTTTTTGAAACTGAATGTCTTTCCTACTACCCTTCTAGAAACTAAATGTGTGTGAAGTGTGTGACTTGATTGAGTGGGCCCCACTCTTTGGGCCCTCATTCCTCTTAATTTGCAGTGTTCTATCATTGCCATCCGCTTCAAAATGAGCCATGTCCTCAAGGCCAACATTAAGACATTGATTTTGTAGCAGACTTCCAGGTTCCCAACTGATGGTTTCCTTATTCCCTTCCCATGTTATGATTTTTCTTGGCCTTAGTATATTTGTGGTAACAACATTAAATTCTTTTTCTTGATTGATTCTCCAATTCTTCGGATTTTGACACTGCAACTTCATATTTTTCCCCTTCCAGTCCAAGCAAATTGCCATTTCTTCCAAATCAAATAACACCTTGCCTAACTTATGCAGCCAAGCCACTGCCAAAATCATGTCCTCACCTTGTAATTCCACTATGTAAGCTTCAACAATGGTCTAGAACCTTCCAATTTGTATGTCAAACTTCCCACACTTCTCTGTTATGGCCACGCGGGAACCGTTTCCAAATTTTGCGTTTGTAACTGGGATTTGTTCTACCGGAAGTTGTAGAACTGCAGCCATTTAAGGAGTCACAAAATTGTGAGTAGCACCAGTGTCCCCTCATCGTGACCGGTATGCCCTTCACGGCACCTTCCAAACTTAGGGGAAAAGGGAACCAATTTCGAGCTCTGCCTTCCTCTGCTATTTTGAACAACATCGCAGAGTTGCATCTTATTGCAGAGTCTTCCTCCCCTTCCTTCAATTTGATAGATATGACTTCACCGGCATCGTCTGTCACTTCATCATCTCCCAGAATCACCAAATGCAACTGTTTTTCAGCACACTGATGAAGAGGATGAAACATTTCCCCACATCGAAAACAGAGGTCTCGCGCCTTATGATCCATTAATTCAGAATATGGACGATGCTTAGTTCCCCGATTGCAATTTTCATGGTTCCCCTGTCACTCTTCATTGCCATTTATTCGTGTTTGGTTCTTATTAAGGTTGCCTCCTTGCATGCTCAATTCCGAGTTAGGATTCAACCCAGTTAGTGTATTTCTAGATTGGGTTCCCTCACTTGGCCCAAAACTCGCATTTCCCTTGTTTGGGACTGGGAAAAAACCCAGTCCAGACCCATTTCTATTAGTAAGCCCGTTACATCCTTCTCTTCCCCCTTTCCAGTTTCGCGAACGACCTCCACCTCTGTTTCCTCTGTAATTCAACATGCCCCGTAACTTTGTTTCAACATCACGAGCAAATTTCATTGCCTCCACATGTGTCTTTCGGTTGAAGGTCCTTACTCGTAAACGTATCTCTGGTTAGAGGCCACTCAAAAAATACCCAAGGTATTGTTCTTCGGGGAGACGCATAACCTCGGAAGAGAAATATTTGAAATCTGAAATGTACTTTTCCACATCTCCAGTTTGTTGAAGATCTTTCAATTCTTCGAATGGATTATCGCTCTTTCTTCCTTCATATCTCTCAATCAGCGCTTCCTTCAACTTTAACCATGTGAGGTCATCCTCCGTTTCACATAGAAGATTAAACCAATGAATGGTTGATCCAAAGCCTCAACTTTGTCAGACATTTTCGGTGGCATTCGATTTTGCTAGCTTATATCTCTATCTGCCAGGTAGGACCAATGATAAAAACCAGAATTTTATTGACTAGAATTGATGAGCTCTGAAGCTCTTACAATGCTGGAAATGTGAAAATGCAGAAAAAGAACTAAACCAGAGTTCTAAGAACTCCTAAAGCAGAATTGCTCCTAACCAGAGAAAAAATTCTCTTAATTGTTTCTTAGAATATTTTCTGAATATTTTTCTCTCTTCCTATTCCCTCATTCTTATAACATAAAATAAATGACATTATTAATTAGCTTTTATTCCTTTCATTCATCCTTCTTGAAACTGAATGTCTTTCCCACTTCCCCTCTTTAATGGAATATCAGTAGAATAAGAGACATTATTACTAGCTTCCATCCATCATTCTAGAAATTAAATGTGTGAAGTGTGTGACTTCGTTGAGTGGGCCCCACTCTTTGGGCCCTCATTCCTCTTAATTTGCAGTGTTCTATTAGTACGCCTTCCAAACATTGGCCTTATTCCTTAGGGAGCCAAAAAGCTAACCCCATCGCGCACACCCTCACCCCCAAAATGTTTTGTTCTATCACTTTCAACTGTTGGAAGAACAACCTTGTCATCAATGTTGAATTGGGGAAACTGGTTGCATAATAAAAACTAATCTTCTAGTAAAAAACTGAACAAATGTGACTTGGGTGGAATGAACTGACCGAAATCCAATCCCAAAATTGGTTAAAAATCCTAATAAACCATACCAATCCCAAAATGGGTTAAAAATCCTAATAAACCACAAAAAGATGAATATAATACTCGTTTACCCTCTTTTCTCTACACACTTCTTCTCTCTCTACTTTTTTTTTGTGTATATATATATATATATATATATATATATATATATATATGATATCTATATATATAATATGTTTTTAATGTTTCTAACATGCTTCCACCCTTTTTCGTTACACCATCACCATAAGTTTATGGTAGATTTTGGCTCACCACCATAACTGGCAATCGACAACACCGGTGAAGAGTATGCCATGCATACCACCACAGTGCTGCCGTAGCTGTGATCTGACAACAATGAGCATACTTCTAGGAATAATTGTTGAAAGAAATTTGATATGCTAGACAAATTTCTCAATTGTTATTGTTAGTGAGAGAAAAAATAGACATCAATACATAGAGGGAAAGCCTCAGAGATATACCAAAAACTTTTCTGAGTATACTACTTTCTCCTGCCAACATGTCCAAATAAACTCCTGGAGAAGTTATCTCTTTCACATCCATATAACCTGCTTTTTTAATTGATATCTGGACTGTAAAAAAGTCAGGTTTTAAGAGATGACAAACATGTGAGGTTTTTCATCATGCATATTTAAAAATTACCCAAATTACTTATCTTTTTAAAAAAGCTTACCTGGTCAATAACCCCATAGAAAAATCCATACTCCAATTGAGATCTCCATTCCATTAGATCTTGTCGTGAAATGAATCTGCAGTTGACATTTCTTCCGTTCAGTACAATGAAATTCGGTTGTGAAATGTAAAAAAGTGGCGAATACAAATCACCTATCAGGAAAAAAATTTGTGTCTTCTTTACAGTCAGATCCACAACAATTTGAACTATTCTTCCAAGATAATTTGCTGGGGACCACACCGGCTTCTGCTAAGACTTTGGCATCGAATTGGCAGAGAAGAAACAGAGTACTTATCAGAATAAGAAAAATATCTGCATGTAAGAAACTTGATTTTTGGTTGGAGTGAAGTTCCATAACCTTTGTACCTTGAATAGATTGAAAATCTGGGTCATCAACATTGATATCATCAAATGCAAAAACAACAGAGCCAGACAGGGATACAATAGAAGGAATCCTGTGTTTTGGATTTCTGGAAGACAAAGAAACCCATTTTTAATGGAAGCCACGCAAACCTACATGTTTGAGCTCTAAATCAATTACAGAAAATGAAGTTACATGCATGATGCATTAGGAACTAACCTTTCCAAAGAAGAATTTAATTTAACTAGCCATCTAGCAAATTCTCTTCTGGTACACAACTCATTAGCTTCCACATCATCTTCAATTATCTAGACAAATCAGCACAAACCACAATTTAAAGCCTACAATTACACCCCAAGAGTCCACAAAAATAGTGCAAAGTCTTAGTGTGACAAAGTGGAACACAACCAATGAGAGAGCCTAAATTACAATAACATCGCATGTAAGCATGGTTATCAAATTGAGATTCAACTTGTGAATGAGAAGAATTTTTTTCCGAATCGTGACTCAAATCTTATTATGATTATATCATACTGTAAAATGATCTTGAGTTGCACAGACTACAGAACAATGTAGGTAGATACTACTTGTCTGTCTTGTATATAAAAAACCATAATTCAATATTTCTAGAAACAAACCTTCAACTTCTTTAAGACTGCCAATGCATCTTCTTGGGTGGAATCCACTGAAACAGGGATTGTAACTCGTCCCGGCTTTACAGTAGCTTCTGATATGATGAAAGGTGAAAAAGAAAGATGAATACATTTCGAGAAACATACAAGACAGACAGCAGAACTCAAGCTGATTATTAAACACATAATAATATTAAACTATTTAAGCAATGAAAAATATCTTGAATTAGTAACACATGACCAAATAGAACTACATGTTTATAAGAATAGGAAACAGTATTTTAGAGCAATGCTTAGATATAATTCTAAAAGCATCAAGGCAAATGCTGATCAAAGCATTAAGGACAATGGTTAAGGTATCAAAAGTATAAAAGTTTATATAAAAGTATAGCATTTACCATTACCAATATTTTTTCTTATGGACAAAAACTCTCTATTGTTTGATATAAGGGTATGTTTGGTTTCAAACAAATATTTTAAATTTTCATTTCCTATTTTTAAATTTAACTATAAAAAGGCCATCACCTTTTTTCTTTCCTATTTTCAAATATTTATAACATTAGAGAAGAGATGTTATTCTCTCTACCAAACCTATCCAGTTCTAACTAAAAAATGACTAGAATGATTCCATTTCCATGTTCCCTCCCCTATATACGGTTGTCAATGTCCACTAACTGATAGTACATAAGTGATTCTCCCCTAACTTCCAGTGTTATCAATAGCGGATTGTGGAAAATAGCGAAATACAAAAAATCTGATATGTGAAATAGCAGATAGCGTTGCGGTTAAATAGT
Organism: Cicer judaicum; assembly: GCA_037974835.1. NCBI lineage: Eukaryota > Viridiplantae > Streptophyta > Magnoliopsida > Fabales > Fabaceae > Cicer > Cicer judaicum. The sequence goes on from JBBPBS010000635.1 coordinate 3,667,706, forward strand.
AGAGGCTTCACATATGTCTAAATAACTAAATTATAAATGAAAAAAAGGCATGTTGCATTCAAATAAAAAAGGGGAAGGAGCCATAGCATAGCTTATATATTGAAAGTTATATGTATTATAGTGAATAGGAGTAATACTCACTAACTATTTTGTTTTTTTATCATAAAAATAGGCCATGCTTGGCACTTATGCAAAATCTTCTATTTTATTATTTTTTAAATACCTAAAATTCTATCTTTTCTGCTATTGCCGCTATTTTGTCTAGCAGAAATTGGAATAGCAGCCGCTATTGTCCTAATAGCGAAACTAGGATAGCGTTGCGGTTTTCATAGAGGATTCATCAAAATCCGTTATGCTATAGCACCGCTACTTGACAACACTGCTAATTTCCCTACTAAACCTTTTTATTGGGCATAGGCCCAACTCGGTATCCAAACAATAGTTTTATAATTAAATAAAAAACCGAGTAAGCACTTATTTTGGTCCTTGAAAGTGTCATGCAGTGTCACATTTTTCTGAAAGGAAAGTATTAAATAAAACTCATCATGTCTATCTTTGTTAGACATTTTGATCTATAGTGTCAAAACTTAGTTGCTTAACCCTATAAAAGGTGCTTAGCTATCACAATTTTTTTGCCACCTAACATGTTGATTTGTCATGCTGATGCAACACAAAGGGTGTCACAAGTTGGGATGCTCTCAAGTCTCTGTAAAATTCCGGTAGGAACAGAAAAGACACAGTGAATAAAATTATATTCTTTTAATCCAAACCCAGGGTCTCCACATGTCAATCCACAAGGACTAAATTGAAGGGCTAAACCCCAAAATCGTTCACATTCCCTAACCTCAGAAATTTCAGTTGTGCAAAACATTTATATCTTCAATGTAAGTTTGAAACTGGTAAATGTGAGGTCATAGAGCAGAAAAAATGATTACCGAACACATGCCAAAATCATGAAATGAAGAAGTTCCTTACAGTTCTTCTGATTTTGGGGACAATTTAGACACAGCATGACGCTTTCAGACACGATAAAAACAAGTGTTTACACGTTAAAATAAACATTTTACCCGAAGGTAGCAGGAAAACAAAATTAGACATTAAAAAATGAACAAAATCACAACAGTTGTAGAAACTAATATAATGTAACTTACTAACATTCGCCTATCAAAAAGAAAACATTATAAAATGAACAAAATCACAACAATTGTAGAAAAATAGTCCCCTTGTGCTTACCAGATTCCATAACAGCAACAGGTACTGTCTCTCCGGTGGTCTCATTCGATGCTTCAACCTCTCCAGCTTTGATTCCATCACCACGAGTAGTTACAGTACTCCACGTTCCTTGCAACGGGTTTGTGAATTGAATCTTGAAACCTAAATGCACATTAAGTTCACCACTAAATTCACAACAAAACAACAAAAATTGCAAAACTAATTAAGCTGAAATATAAATGACAAAACCTTTTCTCGATAGAGAGAAGCTGGCAATTAGAAGAGCAAGGGAAGTTCCAACGCCTACTATAGCAGCAACATACGAAGGAAACGCTGCACACAATTTCAAACAAAAAAAATTCAAATGAAAGAGCAAGACGCGGTAGTTAGGGATTGGAAAGAAACTTGATATATTTTTTATACCTTTGTCAGCTTTATTGGTGGGCCGGGCCGGTGTCTGGAGTAAGGCCCAACCGTTGAAATCATCGGAGGTGGGAGAAGAGCGGGAGAGAGAAGCGGAGAGGTGAAAACGGCGGGAGGGAGTGAGAAATGAGGTGGAAGATGTGTTCAAAATGTGGCGATTGAAAGGAGAAGGAGTGGCGTTAGAGGAGGGAAGGAATAAGAAGAAGGAAGGGTTGGGGGAAGAAGTGATTACACTAGTTGGCCACATTGTGTTTGAAATTAGGGTTGGGTTGAGGAAGGTGGGAATTTGCAAATTTGTGTATGACAAAATGAAGTGGTAGTTGTAAGCAGGAAGCAGGAAGCAGGAAGCAGGAAGCAGGAAGCAGCAAGCAGCAAGCAGCAAGCAGCAAGCAGCGATGATTCCTAACACCAATGAGGATGGAGTGGAGAGTCTTCTTCTTCTTTGAAAATTGCTACACTAGTTAATTTTTTCACCAGTTGTTTTTGGGAATGTATGCGTACTGTTCAATTCTTTTGAAACTACTGGCGTATGTGTTCAGCCATCTCTCCGATGCCTAATCCAACGGTTGACAGCTCGTAAAGAAATAAAATAATATTAATAAAAATAATTTTAAAAAATAAACCATCAATTTGATCAACGAATTAACCTCAATCTAACTATCTATCATTAAGTAAAATAAAATAAATTATAAGGTAAGATTTCAACTATCATTTGGTATTGTGATTTCACTTTATATTAAATAATTTATGAGTAATTTAGATGTACTTTAAATTCTTCATTACTAACACCTAGAAAACATCAACTCAACAAAATAGTTAGTTATAAAAATTCAGTAACATAGAATTTCAACTAAAAACCTCTATAGTGTATCTTTAGGATTTTAAAATTGAATTTGAAAGAAATTAAGTAAATATCGATTTATTTTTATTCATAAATATTAATTTTCAAGTCTTGCATGTAATGTGTTTGTTGAAAGTTCTAAGTCAAAGGTTGTTTCATGAAATGCATGTTTAAGATGTGACTTGCATATTTTTTGGATTGAAATTGAGTATTGTGCATAAGATATGTAATGACGCGGATTGTATGAAATTTTTCTTTGGTTTAAATGAGAATTAAAGAGGCTTTTAAGAGTTGGAATTAGATGGGGTTATGCTGAAATTTGTAAAATAAAAATTTTGTATCGTGTCCAATTCGCTAAGTGAACTTCTCAATTTGAGAATGGTGTTCTTTTTGTTTCAAATTCATTGAGCAAATTTGATTTGTTTTTAGCAAGTTTTACCCATTTTAGGACTATGTTTAAGTATTTTTCTTGATTGTCTTGGTTTGGTTTAAGCTACCTAATGTCTAATACTTCAATTAAGAACTTAAAACCATTATCAATATATCCTTAATGGATATTCACAGGGGTATGAATATTATTGTTCTAGGTCGGACTCAAAGTATCCTAGTCCCAAATTAATATAAGAATTAGTGACTTCTAATCAATCTGACCCAATCAAATACCATCACAAAAGCTTTTCAAAATTAGGCCAGTCGCATATAATCTGAAATAGTGGTCCATAGCAGCTCACATAAACCTCCAATTATAGCCACTATATGGATAAAGAAGAAATCTGGTGATAACGAACAAGATAACTCATTTGTACTATAATCCTAAACCACTTAATTGCAATCATATTGTGATTACGACCACCAAATGACATTCAAGATTTTCTGATTAGAAGGACATGCGTCCTGCATTAGAGGGTAACCCAAAGATCATGGATTCCTTCCATAGAAGGGATCGATATATAAAAATGACCCATGAGGTTATAAAGGTACACATAAATTATAACCCTAAAACTTCTCATTTCTCTAACAAATTTTTACTTGATCGTTCCCCGACATGGAGTTGAAAGCAAATGATCAAATACTTTCTTCAACCACCGCTCTTAGAGCCAAGTTCCTTTGTTTAGTATTTCATGTACTAAATAGTGGCACCACATGTGGGGACTTTCCATCAACATCTTGCCTTTACCGATCATATACATTTGAACGTGACTTATGGCTCCCAAAAAGATGACTACAAGGACGAAGAATGTGAAAATCGACCCTCAACCTCGCCAAGGAAAACTTGACGGTCTTACGGAAACTTCGTCCGTCGAGCCAGCGAAAAAGCTCAAGGTTCCCGTACAACCACAATTAGAAGTTGAAGGAAACGTTATGAAACTCATATGTACCTTGGTTGTGGTTGCTTGGAAGTAGTCTCATTTCATCGACGAACAAAGTGAACGTTTGACACAAGTGGAACATAACCAGAACATAAATCTAAGTGGTGGTTAACGTCCATTTCTATTCCAAAAGCTTTAAAGGTTGAAACACCACACGAAAACGTCACTTCTTCCACCTGACGACGCACACCTTATTGTTCTCCATCAGTGGTGATGTACGTCAAGGAAACCCCTAAATAAGAGATCTCGACCATGCCATTGTAGCAAGAAAAGGAAAGATAAGTTGTCCTAGAGGTGAGCGTAAAGCTACTCTATGTGTCGTTGTGGATATAGCCATCAAGAATAATCTACCGATGATTCCAATTTTGATGATAAAAAACACCATTAGAATGTTTTTTCGAGCAAGATCAACGACTACCTAGTATCTAAATCATTGGGAAAACCTCCACCCTATTGATAGTTATGACAAAACTGACGACCTTGTCGACCATGTTGAAGGTATTAACATTATCCTTTAATTATGTAACGCCAAAGGTCCTCTTAAATACAAGGTTGCGAGATTGACTTTGCAAAGAGCGTGACTCTTAAGGCTCCTCAATGTTTCAACAATCTGCTAGATAAGGTCAGAGATTACATACAATATGAGGATCATTTGAAAGCTAACGACGCCATTTTCGGCACTAGTGAGCAAAAGAATAAACTGGAGAAGAGGATATAGGAAAGACCGAAAAGAGAAAGAAAGATAAAGGGGGCCACATTCCCCGACAAGCTCAAAGTGAACATAGTTGATAAAGGATATAGGAAATCTATTGTCGAAGATGAATAGGATAAAGAGACACCAACAACTATGGTTATCATCGACAATACCTATGGGCAATGGGAAAATACCCCTGAGGTCATGACCGTCAATGTCAAGGTGTATTCCAATTGCGAATAGATTATAGTTATAGCATGAATGATTGAGTAATCATATTAGGATTGGCTTAATTTCTTTGAAGTGGATGTATTTCGGGAAGATGCCTCAAAACTGAACAAGGCAGTTGCAATTCTATTAAAAGAAAACTAAATGAGATGATATCCTCTAGCGATAAAGGAAAGCCCACATGATCAAAAACGAAGAAACGGTCACTGTTCTCATTTTATGACAAGGATTTACCTAATTCTTTGTTGTAGACTGCAAGTCCATCTACAGTTGTATCATCGGAAAATCTATTTTGGTCGCTTTAGAAGCAGTCTTTCCACTATTCATCTAAAGTTGAAATGTCACTTAAGTGACGAAGAAGTAGAAATTATGCAGACCGATCTTGAAGCATCCAAATTATGCTTTTTCAATTCGTTGAAGAATCATAAGATTGACACAAAGTTGAAGTCTAAAGTCGTGATACCAGAAATGAATGTGGTCGCCGTTGATGTAGTGATGGCATATGTTGATGCTAGGATGGATGATAAACCATCTTTCAAAGAAGCAGATTCAAATTTTATTGGAACCGCCAAACAAGGTCAGATGCCGTAAAGGTTGGATGGAGATTTTGAAGTAGTGAAAATACGAGATGAATCAGGAAAGATTGTACATATAGGTTATGACCTCCAACCACAAGTTAAAGAAGACATTGTCTCATGTTTGAAAGAGAACACAAATATGTTTGTTTGGACTGTAGATGCAATGCCAAATATTTACCCCAAATTCATTTGTTAGAAGTTGTCATCCGGATTTAAATTATTATCATTTATGGTTGCATATTCTTGCTATAATCAAATCCATATGCACCCATCAGATAGAGAAAAAAACAACACTTATGATATATTCATGGAATTGTTCTTACAATGCCATGCCTTTCAACAATGCAAGGGCATCATAGCAATGAATGATGAATAAAGTCTGAAAAATAACTTGGCCACATCAGTTATTTGAATGAAGCTTTTGTTGAACTTCAAAAATACAACATGACGCACATCCATAAAATGCACATTTGGAGTTAGGGTTGGAAATTTTTCAGATTTTTACCTTACATAAAGGGGGATCACGGAAAATCCCTATAAATGCAAAACCTAACTTCATAGAAAGACATACAATGGCTTAACGGAATGTTGACAGCAATATCCCGCTTCATTGTGAGCTCGACACATCATATTTTACCTTTCTATAGGTTATTGAAAAATGAAATTGAATTACAGTGTTTCTTAAGAATTTGTGTGTACCGTAAATCAACTACATACTCTTTTATCACAACCACATGTATTGGCTCTTCCTAAACCTTAAGAAACACTGTTTGTCTACTTAGACGCTAGTGTTGAAACGTTGAGTGCATTATTGATCAAACAAACAATTGAAGAACATTGGTTGATGTACTTTGTTAGCAAAGTTTTACATGGACCAAAAGCACGATATTAAAATAAAATTGAAAAAGGTGTTTTGACATTAATAATGGCACTCTAAATATTGAGGCAATACTTTCTTGCTCACCCAATCATTATAAAAATAGATTTGCCAATCAAACAAGTGTTATTCCGCTCTGATCTGGACAAAGAACGACTATATGGTCAATAAAGCTATATGAGTTCAACATTGTCTTTGAATCTAGAAAGGCCCTCAAACAATCAAGTAGAGTACAAACCCAGCTCGACAGTATTTAACTTGGCTGAAGACACGGGTGCCTGTTATGTCAGGGTCAAAACGGATTCACAACTAGTGGCATTTCAAATAAAAGCAGAATATTTGGTTAAGGATTAAACATTAGAAAATATTTGACTCTAAGAGAGGAAAACATCAGGGTTGTTGTTCTTCGAAAACAAGATAGTACTCATGTTCCCGATGGAAACAAAATGACGCTTCAACTGACTCTTGATACACACAAAATCAAAGCACTTACCACCATGGTTGGAATAGAAGTTTTTTGCATGTTGGCTAATTGGATGATACCAATAACCGATTACATCTGGACTGCAAATTAAATGACAAAGAAGAGCTTATTACTCTTTATCTTATGACTGTAAATTAAGCTACCATGACAAAATAAGAGCTTATTCGTTCACTATCATAAAATGATGGATTTAGAAGAGGAAATTATCCACACCCCTCATAAAATGCTTAAATGACAAAGAAGCAGCGTGTGTGCTAAATGTGGTTCACAAAATGATATCCAACCAACATTTTGGAGGAAAAGCTTTAGCAAAGAAGGTTTAAGGGCCTAATACTTAAAAAAGACTTATTGAAGTGTGTGAATAAGTGCGACAAATGTCAAAGGCACATTGATGTCCATTTAGCTCCTTCAATAGAGCTCATTGTGCTAAGTTCTCCATGGTTGTTTGCTTTGTGTGAATTGATATGCTCGATCCTTTCTAATTGGCACTAGGACAAGTGGAATATTTCGTGGTAGCAGTAGACTTCACCAAATGGATAAAAGTTGAACCCTTAGCTAAAATCACTATCAATAACATACTATGTTTCTTCAAGTGAAACATTCTAACAAGGTTCAACACACCTAAAGTGGTAATTTACGACAACAATACACAATTTGTAGACAAGTTTTTCCAAGATTTAATGAGTGACCTCAAGATCACTCAACATTTCACTTATATGGAACTTCCACAAACAAATTGGCAAGTAGAAGTAGCAAACAAAGTTATTTTGTGATATTTGTAAATAAGATTAGATGAAGCTAAAGGAAGTTTGGCCGAAGAACTACCATATGTCCTATGGGACTACATAATAGCATCATACTCCGCCATAGGTAAAACTCTTTTCGGCTAACATATTGGTCAGAAGTTGTCATACCAATTTAGCCTATCCATCACTACCTCCACCATGGAAAATGATGCATCACTCATAACATCTAAATTTGCAGATGAAATTTGATATTTGATAATTAATATATAAATAGTCCTACCAAGTTAGCAATTTTCATAATGATATTATATAATTGAATAAACTTTCACAATAACTTACTTTATAGCAAATATGGTGTCGATATGGCCATTTGTTTGTCGAGAAAGAAGGTTTAGTAATCAACTTTAGTCAATATCTTGAAGTTTGAATAAATTTAATTGTTAATATTAATTACTTACAATTTAACGACTATGATTAAATGTTTTTATTTTTCAAAATAGCAAAGTGTCCTCACTATAGTAGTTCTTTATAGAAAAATAGAGTTTAATTGTTATTTCTTATCAATCTAATAAGTTTTACATTGTACATGACAATTATCCACGAGGATAACTTTATAGGTAGTTTTGAAAAAGTCAAACATCTATAATGATTTAACTTTTGTGATTGACTAATAGTATAAAAACTTTTTATATTGCGATATATATAAATTAAATTTATCTATCTATATAAATTAAAAACTGTTAATCTTATGTGTTGTCACGGTAATACATTCTCCAACACACTTTTTCATTTTCTTAAAAAAAATCTTTGAGGGCTGAAGTTAGACTCGAGTTGGAGACCAACACAACCCAAGTCGTGGGAGTCTCTACCAAGCGCCGACTCTACAGTTATTTTGGATTATAGGCTAGTTATTGGGTTTGCTTGTTATGGAGTTGTTTGAAGCAAATAAGAAGAAATAAAAAAACTTTGATTTAACGAGAACGAAACATGATTGAAGCTTTGATAGAACAAAAATCTACACGTAATTCTTTATCTAGATGATGTGTCAAACTATGTAAGAATATTTGTTTAACAAATTTTACAAAAGATTTTTTTAAAAAAAAAATTAGTATATCTATCATTTTTCATTACCTGTTTTTATCAATTTCATCTTATTTAAAAAAAAAAAATCAAAATTCCCAAATTAAAAAATAAACTCTAAATCTATCACACATCCCAATCCACTAAGTCACAAACCTCGTCTTCCTTTTGCTGATAACCTTCCCCTTTTGGACAACCATCTTCTTCACCTCTCTCTCATTCGTCAAGCAGAACGTTATTGTTCTTTGTATTATCCCTACTTTGGTTGCATGTCAACCATTGTGGCCTCCACCGTTGAACTCTTCCTTCAAATTATTAACACATGAAATTGTTTCTTTCAACACAAGATTCCAAACCTCTGTCATAAGACGCCTCACTTATGATAACTCTATTGTTGTGGTTCCATTTGGACCTTACTAGAAGTTTTTTAGGAACTTTGTCGGGAACAATCTTTTTAACACTACCACCATTGGCTAAATCAATAAGTGAACCCTAAATTTTCAACTGCATTTTTTATTTTGTGTGATGTATAATTTGTTTTTGGAAATTTTTATTTATTTTTCTTGGTTAGGAGTAAGAAGATGAAGATAGTAGGTTTATCAATTATGCTTCCCACATCCCTCAAATTACTTCCCACACCCCTCAATTTTATTTAAACACAAAATACCTAAAATACCATTCCCTCTTTAATATATTAAACAACATTTCTAACTTCATCATCTTCATCTTCATCTTCATTAACCTTACACCTTCATCTCCTTCATCTTCAATCATCTACATTCTTCAATCTCTTCATTCATTTTCAATTGTAAACCCAATTTAATATACAATCAAGTAAGCAATCTTCAATCATCTTGAACACCATCTTCAACACCATCAACACCATCTTAAATCACTTCAAGCATCTTTAATCAATCAAGTAAGCCATTGTTATTTTTCGTTTTTGGGTTAAATCTATGCATTTTGAAATTATGGGTTTAACTCTCTGCATTTTTGAATGAATGGTTGTTGTTGAATGAAGAAGTTTTCTGGGTTTAGGGGTGTTTTAAGGGTTTTATGGGTTTGATGGTATTTTTAGGTGATGAACGTGAACTCAAATCACGTACAATGATGGTGGTCAGCTACGTGAACTGAAATCCAATACGTGAACTAAAATCACGTATGTTGACGTGAAGTCAGTTCATGTAGGTTGATGGAGTTCACATACGTGAACTCAGTTCACATAGACTGATGAAGTTCACGTAAACTGGTTTGTTGTGGAGTTCACGTACGTGAACTCAGTTCACGTAGACTGATTAATTTCACGTACATGAACTAAGTCACGTAAGTTGATGGTTTTTGTGGAGTTCACGTAGATTGATGGTGTTATTATGTTGCTCGACTTGCATAAATGTTATATTGTTATGTTGTTTTGATAATGATTAGGATTTGTTTATACAGAAATGGTGCGGACAATGTTTACTGATAGAGACAATCGTGTTATACTCGACGAAGGGCCTGATAATCGTCGTGTTAGACCAACCGCTTCTGCATGGGCTCACCGTGCTTAGCTTGAATTGCGTGAACAACGAAGATTACAGAAGCAACACGCAGAACAGGCGCAAGCAGATTAGGCACAAGTAGAACAAGGGCAAGCAGATGAGGCCCAAGGAGATGAGGCCTAACCTGAAGAGGTCCATGCGGGTGAGGCCCACCCTGAAGCAGATGACGAATATCCTAGTGGTCCAGTTGACAGGCCTGTCTTAAGGACATATGGGGATCATGTTGCCACACGACTGTGGGACGACGTGGTAAATATATGAATCAAATTAAATATTTAGGTTTGGTTAATGTGTTTGAACTTATATTTGTTCAGTTAATTTATTTCTGGATCACGGAGAGTTAAGGGTTTTTAGCAATGGAAAAAAATTAAAAGAAGTTGTCATTTAAAATCAAGAGGTTGAGGAACTTGTTAAAAGTTTCGGTTTATATCCATTGCTAAAATGTAGCTACGAGATAATCGACAAAGGTCTAACTTTTGCCTTTGTCGAGAGATGGCATCGCGACACCAACAAATTTCATCTTCCAATTGGGGAGATGACCATTACTTTGGACGATGTCTCTTCGCTGCTGCATATACCCATCACAGGTGCATTCTTTAGCGTTAATATATTTAATAAGGATGAAGTTGCAGAATTATTGGGTGAACTTGTTGGGGTTAGTCTGACTGATGCATATGTTGAGTTTAACTTGACGCAGACAACCACTATTCGGTATAGTTGGTTGCTTGACGTATACCATCAGCGATGTGCTGATCAGCATTGGCAGATGGTTGCGAGGGCATTTCTTTTATTTTTGGTGGGTTGCACCTTGTTCAGCGACAAGAGTGCCTTCGCAGTGAGTGTTGCCTACCTTAAATGCTTCAGAGACCTCAACTCATGCGAGGGATATGCATGGCGTGATGCTGCACTTGTTTACCTATACGACAATCTTCGAGAAGCGAGTATGCATCAGACTAGAACGGTATCCGGGTATCTGACACTAATATAGGTATTTGCGTTTGCTTTCATGGTTTGATTTATTTCCTGATTTTGTGGTTTATTGCTTTACTGATTTATGAATATGTTATTATATATGTGCATGCGTGGGTGTATGGGCATTTTCCAGCATTGTGTGCGAATTGTTGTCGACTATCTCAGATTTATGATGAGGACTATCAGAGAGCACTTAGAAGGAAGCCTATCGCGGCCTAAAATTTCGAGTTTTTTCTCGAATTCAATGGAGTCGCCACCAAAATTTATTTTAAATCGGGAAAATATTGAGAAACCCTTAAAATATAATAAAAAAAATGGTCTTTGATACCAAATTTTGAGTTCGCGTGTCGATTATGCGTAAGAAATGTATTAGCACCCTACGACATCCGCTAAAAAACGGTTACCTATAATTAATTGTGCAAAATTATATCAACTTAACTATATTTGTTTCTTTTTATTATTAAATATGGATATAAAATTATTTTTTATAAATATGATTTTCTTGAAATAAAAGCATGTTAAAAAAGTAAAAAAAAAGTTTTTATTATTGTGCTTGACAAAAGTGTGATCTTGCTCCTACGTATCTCCTGGTGCAATAAAGAAATCAAAGGTACGTAGTTCTTCGTAGAAAATGTAGATGTGTTGATTGCTTTTAAATAAATTGTATTTTGTTATTTTTAAAAAAAGTTAATGTTGACAAACATAACGAAAATTTGCTTGATTTGAATAATTATTTTAAAATATAAATTTTAAGACGATCGAATTATATAACTCGTGTCTCAAAACTCAAGGAGTAAGAAGATGTTCCATCTAATTTAATCCTCTTAAGAATATTTTATTTTATTTTTAAATTAAGTTTCAAAACTAACAAAATAGTTTAATTTGAATTACGTAACTCTAGGATTAAAATATCATTTTTAAATTAACTTTAAATAATTTTTATGATTAACTTGTTTATGATTTTTAGTTTATTAGTTTATTTTATGAATATGAGATTTAAAACCATCAAATTGTCACCATTTGTGTTCTAATAACTCAAAGATTAAAAAGATGTCACATCTAGTTAATTTTTAATGAAATATTTATTATTATTTTTTTTAAAATGATATTTAATATTAAACAAATTTAAATAACTTTTTTCGAAATAGAATTAGTAATAACCACGAGAATAAAATAGCGAAATGAAAAAAATATATGGACTTTAATTTAATCAGAAATACTTTGAAACTAATTACAAATGTAATTCTCTTTTAAATTATTTTAAAAAAAATTAATAAGTGAAGAAATAAAAAATTATTTTAATATTAAATAAACCACCCAAAAAATGAAAATTTATTATAATTATGAGATAAACTATATTTACTGCCATTTAATTATATTCATAATTACTTACATTAATTAGAATTATTATAATTAAATGAAATAAATATCATAACGATTTGGAAGGAAAATAAAAAGTCCATTGATCACACAACTATTACTAAATAAATCTATTTTTAATAAGACTATATTATTATTATTATTATTATTAAACGTAATACAGCCTAACATAAAATACATAAAGCCTATTACGTACTAAAATTGCAAATTTCAAGCGACATGCCATTTCAAAAAGGGCGTGAATATACATAAAGTCTATTACTATTAGGTACGATTAGAGCTGTCATAAAAAACCCCAACTACAAGACCCCTTTACTAGTTTTGTTTTATTATTAGGTAGAGCTGTCAATTTGACAAGCCCCTTAATTATTGGCCCCAGCCCACATTTTGAAGGGGCCAAAAAAATTAATAATTTAAAAGGCCCCTAAAAACAAGGTCCCTAAAAATATGTGGGCTTAGGAGGCCCATAGGCCCACTTTTTTTAAAAAAGAATCGATTTTCTTTTTTGAGCAATAAAGTTTTTCAATTTTTTCACCGATAATTTTTTTTTATTTTTTTCTATTAAATTTTCCGATAGAAAACTGTTCGATTTTTTTCGATAAAAATTTCTGATTTTCTTTCGATAAAAATTTCCGATAACAAATTTCTGATTTTTTTCGATAAAAAATTTCCCATTTTTTTTCAAAAAAAAAAATCTTAAAATTAACAAAATATTGAGGGCCTATGGGCCTCTAGAGCCCCATGAAATAATGGGCCGAAATTAAGGGGTCCTGAAAAGATTATTTTGATAGACGGCCTAATAATAAAACAAAAAAAGTAAGGGGACCTTATAGTTGGGGGCTTTTTTGACGGCTCAATTATTAGGCCCCTATCAAAATAATCTTTTAAGGGTCCCTTAATTTTGGCCAATTATTTCATGGGGCCTAAGGGCCCATAGGCCCTCAATATTTTGTTAATTTTAAGATTTTTTTCTTGAAAAAAAAATTTTTCAAAAAAAAAATGAAAATTTTTAATCGAACACTTTTTATTGGAAAATTTTATAGAAAAAAAAATTATCGATGAAAAAATTGAAAAACTTTATTTTTTAAAAAAGTGGGCCTTGTTTTTGGGGGCCTTTTAAATTATTAATTTTTTTTGCCCCTTCAAAATGTGGACTGGGGCCAATAATTAGGGGGCTTGTCAAATTGACAGCTCTAGGTACGATGCATCAGACAACAAATTTCAAGCAACAAGAAAAAAAAAAGGCTTATCAAAACAATCACAGTAGCAACAAACTCCATATATCAGAAATTATTCACACCAAAAAAAGAATGCTAACCACACATAATCTCAGCCAAAATTCATTCATATCTAACAAAGCCAAAATTTCAACCTTCAATATTATACAACTTTGAACAAAAGAGGTAAAAGAATGAGAAAATACCCTTTTCATCGGTTTTTGTTGGAATTGGCTTGAAGGCTATGGTTGATAGGAAGCTTGGTTTGAAGGCTATGGTTGATGAGAAGCTTGGCTTAAACGTTATGGTTGATGAGAAGTAATCTGATTGTAGATCTTCTTTCTATTTGTTATTCTTAGTGGTAATACTATCTCTTTCTATTGTTTTTTAAAAACAAAAAAGGTAAGAAATAAAAATTTCCCAATTTTTATTTTGTGATTGCTTTTTTGATCTCTCCAAAATCTCTCCCTCTTTTTGATTTTTTGATCCCAATTTATAGCCTAAATCAGTGAATACTTATGTTCATTAGACAAAATCGAGCTCTAGATCTTGTACTGTTTCGCACTAATTTTAGCTGGATTTTAAATTGTTTTTGTAACAAATCTTAAGCAAAGTACTATTAGGGAAATACATTTTTCTGCCTTTTATTACACAAATGTTCAAAGTAACCTCTACTGGTTTCTAGTATGTTTACAAAGGATGTTGATAATATAAAGAAAATAAAAGTTGGTTTTCTTTGCTAGAAGGTTGTGTATGCGTGTGAAGGAGAGGAAGCGTATGAAGAAGAATGTGTTTGCTTTTTGGTTTCCGATTGGAAAGCAACAGGAAAAGGATAGGCTGTAAACTTGCTTGTGTTTGTGTTGCTAATCCAAACATAGAGAAAAAAACTAAATTGGGTTGTTGCAATTCAACTTTTATTTTTTATATTATTTAAAAATTGGTATACATTTAAATTTGGATTGTAAAATATTAATTTTTGTATATTTCTATTAATAAATATAAAATATATATTATTAAATATATTATTATTATTAAAATAAATTTAAATTATTGGGACAAAAATTAGGTACTACAAAGCCAAAACATGATAAAGGTTTGGTTATTCCATTTAGGAAAGCACTGGACGAGATTGATGTTGATGACATATGTTGGACACCCTATAGAGAGCATAGACAAAAGCGACCATTTGAGGTTGTTTCATTATTTAGAGGGTGGATACGCTGGGGTCCCAAGATGTATGCTCACTTACCAGATAGGGTATTGCATAAATATGGACATGTCCAAACCATCCCTGGTTCACCTTTGGAGATAGTAGGCCAGACGACCACACTAGAAGAAATGGACATCATGTTTACGCAATACGATGTTCATGTAGTTGACGTTGGGGCAGTTGTACACAAACCTGCAGACTATGCAAATGAGTATATGGACTGGTTTCATCGGGTTTCTCATCCATATATCATTCGTAGAGAACCAGTCTATGTAGCTCCTTCGGTTGTAGAACCTGCCGATTATGATCATGCTCCAGATGTCACAACGGTAAATTCATTTAACTTTAATTTATAGCTTTAATTTATAAGTTTATTAAAATTATGAATCATGTAATTAATTAATGTCTTTTTTAATGCAACGTCGATCAATACAAATTGTAGAGGAGCTTCTTGGTCGATAACTGGTATTACCTGATGGCATCGCACTCGTCAATGAATTAATTTTGGTATTGCGATCTCAGAGGGGTGGTGGTAGAAATTGGACTAATGTAGTGCCATATCGTAGGAGACATAGGCAGACGTAGGATTTAAATTTGTATTTGGTATTGAATATGTATTTTGGATTTGTATTTTGGATATTTATTTTTTATATGTATTTTGGATTTGTATTTTGGATATCTATTTTTTATATGTATTTTAGATATCATTTTGGATTTGGAAAAAAATAATTAAACAAGTTAATTAGTTAAATAAGTTAATTAATTAAACAACTTTATTAAATGTCAACAATTCAGTTTACAATAACTTCATTTATAGTTTTTGAAAATATCTACAACCAATGTTGCATGTGATCCCTGTAAATATCCTCCCATTGTCGTGCTTCTTCATTGCAATATCTTTTCCACAAATTACTTGTTGGTGGTATAAGGGAATCTAACTTTAAGTAAATTTGTTAAATTACATTAAATTATAAATCAATTATCAATTATCAACTATAAATCAATTATCAATTATCAACTATAAATCGATTATTAAAAATCAATTATCAACTATCAACTATAAATCAATTATCAATTAATACTTGTACGAAATGACAATTATTAACAAATACAACAACAATTACACGATGATCTGACATAGATGTTGTTGGTGGAATTCGAAGTGGAAAATAAGTTTGCGATTGGTTAAGTGATAATGCGACGACAACCACGTTAAACTTTGAAGCAATCACATATCTCATTTCTGGAAGTGTCATCCAATTATCCTTCGATGCAACTTGCTCAACATACACATTGTGGATAAGTTGTCGAACATAATTTTCTCCACCATATAGTATCTCGTAATGAGACATAAACTCTTGAAGCTCTATCACACACTGTTGACAGATGAATGCCCAATAGTTCTCACTCATTCCAAGTAAAGTTGCGATTGCACGATATCCATAATTACCATCATCACCGACATCAATAATGTCATCTATGAAATTATGAATTTCAACTAGCAACCAATCTTTGAAGACGAGAACTCTTGGTTGTTTAACTTTGCTAACTGATGGTCGAGGTGTGAGCTTTTGGACTGATGGTCGAGGTGCGATCTTTTCTACTTTACTAGTATCAATAGTGCTACATGAATTTGTCCCACTACATCGAAAACTTGCATCCACATACTCCCACTTAGATGGATCACGCTTGGTTGATTTTTCTCTTTTTGATACCTTACTTTTGACTTTTTTTGGGTACACTTTTTGTTTTAACCTTGGCAACCGGTGGAAACATGGATGTAGTCGATGGATACGCGATCTCTCCTGATTTACCTTTAAGTGAAATTTTGCCAAATACATCAAGTTCTTCAAACTTTTTCACTATGACATCTATTTCATCTTTCACAGATAACTCTGAAGGTTTACTCGATGCATCAACATGTAAAGTTAGTTTACTCCACCAAACATGAATATCGTGTAATGGAATGGAACGTGGGATCATACTATACTTGGCTATTTCACAAGCACAAGGTAGGCCATGAGTTGTCCTAATTTTTGCAATTACACTCAATCTAATCAATACCTATATACTTCACGCGGTCATACTCTGCCGCAATGTGATCAATTGCATTTTTTGACACAACATCACACAAATTCGCGTATAATTTGTTACTATATCGATACACCTTTTGAATGATGCTCTTTTTAAATGATGTTATTATCTCATTGTGTTGTAATACAATCTTGTTGTTGATGATTTCCCAAACACTGCATATATCACTAATACTATCTTGTAATATCCTTTTCAAACTCTAATGTGCCGACTCAACCTTTTGTGTTGTGGTGTTCCCAAAGTGCATAATTTTATTTGACCATGCCTCAACAAACTTTTCCTTGTGAGGAATTAACCCTACTCGTGTACATAATCATAAAATATAGAACAACTACTACAAATTCCTTCAAAGATAGCCAACTTCATGTAGTATTGAGCCTCATCATAATTGTAAATAAGAGACTCTGATGCCTCCATTATTTGCACTTGCTGCTTTTTTGCAAACACAATCATCTTGCACTTGGCTTTGACAGTCTTGCATATATGAAACAAGCATAATAAATTCACTACTTTTGGAAAAACATTTTCAACCGCGTTCATCAAAGCAAGGTTTTTATCAGTAACGATGACTTCAACTTCACCACTTGTAATCTGTTCTTTCATCATTTGTAGTGCCCATGTGAAGTTATCAACATGCTCAAACTGATACTTAATACTTTCTCAAAGGATTTACAAAGATATAGTGTAGGATCAAAAAAAGTATGAAGTGAGGATGGATGTTTGCTCTTGATAGCTTTAAGATGCTTGATCTTTTTATGCAATTGTGTTGTGTGTATTATGATGGAGAGCTTGTTGCATTTTATAAAGGTCCAAGCTCTTTGATGACCATTGGAACTCATTTCTAAAGATCCAAAGTTTTTCATCATAATTACAGAATTGCCATTCAGCTTTTCTAGCCCAGGCAACAGCCATCCTCACGCATGCACAACTTTCTTATAACTTGATCTTGACATGTCATTGTCTATTCTCTTTTATCAGAAGTGCAAAGCTGTTTCTTTGACCATGTGAGTTGCAACCTTTTCGAAAACTTTAAGGTATAAGTTGATTTCAACTTTTGAGGTGATGTTGACAACAGGTAGAAAGCCACCCTCTTTCATAGGCCTGTCATCCTCTAGTCCGAGGATCAGATGTGACAACAACATGTGATTGTCTATTTTTGGCTTGTTTCTTGTTGCCTTTCTTTAACTTGACTTCTTTATGTATTCATTCGTGCAAGCACAATAGATGGTCTATTTTTAGCCTTTGCACATGCTTGATGGATTGCTTTCAACTTTACTCAACCATCCTCAGCCTAGTCTGTCATCCTCTAGACTTAGATTTGGCTATTCTCAACCTTTTCCTTTGACTTTCTGACTTTTTCATTTCAAATACTTTATTTATTCATTGTATGACATTGTTGTGCATTTCTTTAATGAATAAAAGCATTTGTTCTAGTGAGGGCACAAATTGGGCAGATCTGAAGATTTTTTGTAACACCCCGGCCATTCCCGTTACCGGCAATGTTACCTCACGACCTTCTCGCCCCCCCTAACCACTCCGTTGGAAATAGCGAGTTTTTGCCTTCCGTGGGATTCGAGCCCGGTACCTAGGGGATAAGTACCGCCTCATCACAATCCCACTACCAATTGAGCCAAAAAGGCGCCTTTTTTTTTTGTAACACCCCAGCCATTCCCGTTACCGACAATGTTACCTCACGATCTTCTCGCCCCCCATAATAAGATAATAATTTAAAGATTTGTTCAACACAACATAAACATGGGTTCATAAGCAACACAACAATTCAACTTAACAAGCATAAGCAACATAATAATTCAAACAGTTTAACAACATTAACACAAAACAACTGGATAATCAAAAAGCATAATCATTCTCCCCCTGAATTTGACAACATCAAAAAGAAATAGACACAAATTTAGTGAGATGAGGACGGCTCGTCTGATGAGGATGAGGGAGATGGAACAACAGAGGAAGGCTGGGCTGGTAGCTCATGAGGATGATCTCTAAGAGCAATAGTGGGAGCCAAGTGTTTGGTAACCCATTCAAGAATGAGACCATACTGAACCAAGGATTTCTGAAAATGAGTGAATCTGTGAAGGATTTTCTTCTGATCCTTTCTAATTAATTTGAGCAATTTTATTTGCTTTTGTTCCTTGTTGTCCTCAATCCTTGTGCTAGGAACCGAGTCCTTAGGCTGATCATTTACATTGGAACTCTTATTCTGAGAGCTCACAGCCTTGTCCTTTGAATGGTTATGAGTCGTGGCAGTAAAAAAGGAGTCAAGGGAACTGAACCGACATGTGACCTCACGGAGAGGTTGGGTAGGTTCTTCATGAGTTGCAATAGGAGGTATAGGAAGTTGTTGCGAAATATCTAGTTGTGGGATCACATCATCTTCCATTGGCACAGTTGGAGGAGAGGCCATAGGAATATCCATATGAGAAGGAGGATAAGATAGATTAAGGTCAAAATAGAGCTCCTCGCCATCTTCCATATTGTGAAGAGGAGTTGGTGTAAAGGTATCCTCAAGGAGTGGATCGACTTCATGAGGAGGAGTTAGATTGTTGATTGGTGAAGCATGAGGAGATGGTTGGACATGTGAGTTCGGAGCATGAGAATCATTAACTAAAGATGGAGTATGATAAGGAGAGTTACGTAGTGGAGAGGTAGGTTCTTGAATGAGTGGTGATGGTGTATCCTTAGGTGGTGGTTGAATGGTGTCTTTTTTAGATTTCTGAGAGGGAGTAGAAGACTCTCGTGCTTTTCTTTTCTTGGAGGCAGGGAGGTTTTCATGCTTAAACTTCATTTGTTTAATATTCTTGATTGAAAAGGTGTTATTGAATTGGACGGATGGTTCATCTTCAAGTGGGATTTTGAAGAATTTGAAAATCTTAGCGAGTAGCATTCCATAGGGAGCAGATCTTCCCATCAAAACAGTGTTCAACATAAACCAAAAAATCACATTACCTAAGTGAAGAGGAGAGGCAACCATTAAATGATGGATGATCATGATATCAAGTTCCGTGACTTTCTCAAAGTTGTCAGCTCGAGATGCAATGGAGTGAACACAGATAAGGTAATATCAGCTCGAGAATACACCTTTCCAGTAAGTGGTCGACTCCTTCATCACGTATGTCAAGAATTTGACATAGTATGGTGGGATTTATCTCCATATACTAAAACTAGTGGAGTACTTTAAGCCATTTGCAGTAGCATAGAATGCCCGTACTTTTTGAAGGCCATCCGAGTTGATCAAACATTTCTTCCACATTAAATTCACCTTGTTTGATGTCAGTAAGTTCAATGATTTTACCGTTTACAACGGATTTGTTTTGCCACTTCGAAACATAATTGGTTTCTATATCAGTTGAATCATACAATGAGGTAATATCTGAAATTTTGAGCGACGAGGATGGGGGTTTTGGCGAAAATGGTTTAACCTTTTTGGAAGCTTTGGATGAGGATTTATCAGGACGAGGCGATTGTGAAGGTTCTAAAGATAGAGTGGCTTCTGAATCATCATAGTGGATGATATAAACGGTATTGTCTTGAGGGATCGCCTTTTTTGATGAAACGGCTCCAGACATGATTCTGAAAGAGCTCCTAATTGGAGCTGAGGAGGATGAGTTTTTTTTACAGTTTTGGAGTGAACGAAGGAGAAGAGGAACTTTTAGGAGGCTGAGAAGAAGGAATGGTGTTAATAGAGGTTCCTTTAGATTGGGTTTCTTCATTGTAATCAGACTTAGTGCTTGAATAAACATCTTGATTCTCTTCTTGTTCTTGATAAGTGATTTTGCGTTTTGCAGTTACCTTGGTTCGAGCCATTGGGAAAAAACAGTGGAGTGGAAAGTAACTGATGAATAGAGAGAAGTTTTTGAGTAAATGGTTTATGAGTGAGAATGATAGAGGACAGAAGAATATAAAGGAGGATGGAAGATGTACAGGATGAGTGTGGGAGGAAACGTGTGAGAGAGAGGAAAAATTAATTGCGCCGTAGCCTAGAAACCTAGCGTGATGATGAATGAGACAGTTGGGGACACGTAGCCGTTGAAGCATTAATTGCACGGCGTAAAACACGGAGGCATGCGCCACGCGTGCTGCCCAATGAGAGAGAAGGTGTGTGCTTCATTTTTCTAGGCTTCCATGTCAAGGGACGTTACACCAATAAAGACATTTCTTCCTCTAGTGGTTTTGCTATCCTCGCAGGTTTTAACTAAAAATGTACATACATATTTAAATAGAGCAACATATATTTTTTGGATTATTATTTAATAAAAATTATAATAATATAATAAAGGAACATAACCAAGATATCAATTAATTTTAGACAAATTAAGAATTGAAAGTTCCTCCAAGATCTTTTTGAACCTATCCTCTTGGAGAGGTTTGGTAAAAATATCTGCTAATTGATTTTCGATGTTAATAAAAGTCAGATCTAAATCCCCTTTTTGCACATGATCTCTTATAAAATGATGTTTAATTTCAATGTGCTTAGATCTAGAATGTTGAATGAGATTTTTAGAAAGATTTATTGCACTTGTATTATCACAGAGGATGACAATTTTTGCGTACCTTAGCGAGTAATCCTCAAGCTGATTTTTTATCCAAAGTAGTTGTGAGTAACATTGAGCGGCTGATACATACTCTGCTTCAGTAGTTGAAAGAGCAATGGTACTTTGTTTTTTGCATGACCAACTTATTAGTGATTTACCAAGAAATTGGCAAGCGCCACTTATGTTTTCCTTTCAACTTTGTCTCCTGCGTAGTCCGCATCATAATAGGCTATAAGGTCAAGATTGGAACACTTCTTGTACAATATTTCCAGATTTATAGTGCCAACAAGATATCAAAAATCCTTTTTACAACAGTGAGATGAGATTCTTTAGGAGAGGATTGGAATCTTGCATAAAGACCAACTACAAAGACTATGTCCGATCTGCTGGCAGCTAAATACAACAAGGATCCTATCATCCCTCTGTACTCCTTTTCAGATATTGGAGTTCCTTCATCATCTTTGTGGAGTATGGAGGATAGGTTCATAGGAGTTCCTATACTCTTGGCATGTTATATTTGTTGAGCAAATCCTTGGTGTATTTTTCTTGTGACATAAAAATATCATCCTCTCGTTGTTTGATTTGTAAACCAAAGACTAATTTCAATTCCCCCATCATACTCATCTCAAACTCACTTTGCATGAGGTTTGAGAAATCTTTACACATCTTTTCATTTGTGGATCCAAAGATTATGTCATCGACATATATTTGAAATATTAATAAATCCTTCTCAAGTGTCTTCTTGAAAAGAGTAGTATTAATCTGTCCTCTAATGAATCCATTTTCTTTTAGAAAAGAGCTTAACCTCTCTTATCAAGCTCAAGGAGCTTGCTTTAAACCATAAAGAGCTTCTGAGAGTTTGAACACATGGTTCGGCCGCTTCTCATCCTCAAATCCAGGAGGTTGACGAACATACACTTCCTCATTTAAGAACCTATTCAAAAAGGCACTTTTCACATCCATTTGAAATAGTTTTATACCTTTATGAGTAGCATAAGCGAAGAAGATTCTTATTGCTTCATGTCTTGCTACGGGTGCAAATGTTTCATATAATCAATTCCTTCTTGTTGATTGTACCCTTGTGCCACTAGTCTTGTTTTATTTCTAATGACTTCTCCATCCTCATTTAGTTTGTTTCTAAATATCCATTTAGTCCCAATAATAGATTTGTCTAGAGGATGGGGTACAAGATTCCATACCTTGTTTCTTTCAAATTGTGAGAGTTCTTCGATCATAGCTTCAACCCAAGATTTGTCACCAATAGCTTGATTGATCGTTTTGGGTTCCACTTGTGATATCATGGTCATGTTGGTAGTGCTTTCCCTTAGAGAATTTCTAGTTCTAATGACATCCTCAGTATTTCCAATGATTAGATCTAGAGGATGATGAGTGACTGTTTTCCATCCTTTTGGAAGTTGCTGAGAGGTTGGGTCAGATTCATCCTTTTCGTGGGGACTGGGTACTTGAGATGGTGACTGTTAATCTTCTTCATTTTTATCCATTTTTTTCTAAACACAAGTCATCAAACTCATCAAAAATACCATGCATGGATTCCTCCACAATTTGAGTCCTAATATATATATTATATAACCTTTTGACGTTGTAGAGTATCCTAGAAAAATTCCTTTATCAGATTTTGGATCAAACTTTCCCAATTTTTTATTATTATTTAGAATGTAGCAATAACACCCAAATATACGAAAATAGGAAATATTTGGTTTTCTCCCTTTCGATAATTCGTATGGAGTTTTGTTTAAAATTCTTCAAATTGATCGCTTGAGCCCAAAAGTATTTTTCAATGTTGGCTTCATTTAAAATAGTTATAGCCATTTCTTGTAAAGTTCTATTTTTGCTTTCAATAACCCCATTTTGTTGGGGAGTTCTTGGACAAGAAAAATTGTGAGAAATACCATTTTCTTCACAAATATTTTTAAAAGATTCATTTTCAAATTTACCTCCATGGTCGCTTCTCACTGAGACAATTTTTTATCCTTTTTCATTTTGAATCTTTTTTCAAAAATGGTGGAATGCCTCAAAGGCTTCATCTTTGTGTTTCAAAAATAGAACCCAAGTAAAACGAGAAAAATCATCAACAATTACAAAACCATATCTTTTTCCACTAAGACTTGGAGTTTTGATAAGACCAAAAAGATCAATGTGAATAAGTTCAAGTGGATGATTTATTGAAACAATATTTTTAGAGTGAAAGCTACTCTTAACTTGTTTTCCTTTGACACAAGCTTCACAAACCTTGTCTTTTTCAAAATTAATTTTTGGAAGACCTTTTACTAATTCTAAATTTGCTAATTTAGAGATAGTGTTTAAGCTTGTGTGACCAGCTCGTTTGTGCCAAATCCGTTTATCTTTTTCATTGGAAACAAAACAAGATTCAGTGGGTATGTCATCAAGATAAAGTTCATATAAATTCTTTTTTCTAAACCCGGAAAAGCAAACTCTACCCGAGGATGAGTGCTTAACCTCAATAGAGTGGGATTAAAAATAACTTCAAAGCCACTATCACATAATTGACTAATGCTTAGCAAGTTATGTTTTAAGCCATCCACATATTGAACATTTTCAATTTTTGCAGAATTATTCTTACCAATAATACATGTTCCTTTTATTTGAGCTTTATCATTATTACCAAATGTGATTGATCCTCCATCCTTTATCTCCAATGACATGAAGCATTGCTTATCCCCTATCATATGCCTTGAGCAACCACTGTCCAAGTGCCAAGGCTTTCTTTTGTTGACTAGAGGATGGACCTGTATTAGAGTTTAAATGGGACTTAGGTACCCATATAGCTTTAGGTCCTTGTTGGTTAGTTTTTCCTCTTGTGAGGACTTTCCTTTTATGATAGCAAATAGAATCATGGTGCCCAAGTTTACCACAGAATGAGCATGTTGACTTTACATTGTTAGCTTTCTTGTTAGCATGACAAATTTTGGAAGTATGCCTAAGTTTTTGGCAGAAGGTGCATTTAGGTCTATCCTCTCGTTTTTTAGGCAAGAAAAAATTTTCATATAATTTTTGTTTTTGAGAGCTTTTAAAACCAATTCCAGCCTTGTCAAATATTCCAGATTGAGACCCCATTATCTTTTAAAATGTTTCTGTATATTTGACAAAGTTGGAAATACCATTTTCGACTATCCTTTCGTTAAGAATTTTTTGTTTCTCAGAATTTTGAAAGTGAGATTGCTGCAAATCTTGAATGATTTTAACATATTCATCTTTCTTTTTCCGAAGCTTCTCATTTTGTTTCTTTATCTCACCAAGCTGGTTTTTTTGTTGTTGAAATATACATGTTTGAGATAAAGTGTTTGAGTCATTTAAGAGGCTATCAAATTCAATTTCTAATTTTTCACAATTAGGACATAGATCAGCAATACTTACCTTTTTCAGTTTCTGATTTTGCCATGAGATAGAGGTTAGCCTCTTCTTCCTTTTCTTGCTCCGAGGATGACTCGTCACTATCATCCCATGTAATCATCATGGATTTGTTTTTGTATGGAAATTTTCTAGAGTTCCTTTTGTTGAGAGGACACTCAGTTTTGTAGTGTCCCATCTTGTTGCATCCATAACAAATTATTTCACTTTTGTCAATTTTTTCTTTTTGATGAGGTCCTTTATTATGTCCTTTTCTGTTTATCGTCCTCTGAATTTTTCTGGAAATCAGGGCGAGTTCATCCTCATCCTCAGACAGAGGATACTCTGCGTTTTCCTTTGTTATGACATCTTCATTCTTCTTAGAGGATGTGCTTTCTGTTTGGCTAGTTTTTAGAGAAATCATTCTTCCCTTTTTGTTTGGTTTGCCAGCCAACAACAATGGTTCATGAGCTCTTAGAGTTCCAACCAAATCTTATAATTTCATGTTGGTCAAATCTCTTGCTTCTGTAATGGCAGTTACCATTGGCCCCCATTCTTTTGGTAAACTTCTTAGGATTTTTCTTATCCTTTCTTGAACGGAGTATACCTTTCCAAGAGATCTCAAGTTATTTAATATGATTGTCAACCTTGAGAGAACATTTCATCAATAGTTTCCTCCTCCATCATTTCGAATAGTTTGAAATCTCTTACTCCCATGTCTATCCTTGCTTCTTTTACATGGCTTGATCCTTCATGATGGATCCTTATAGTATCCTAGAGCTCCTTAGCGTTTTTGCACTCTTCAACTCTATCATATTCTTCCCTGCTCAAAGCACACGTTAGAAATAAATGAGCTTTAGAGTTTAGGAGTACCTTTGCATTTTCTTCCGCCATCCATTGTGCTTGAGGTTTCTCATCGGAGGTTGCATCTGTGTCGTTGGTTCTAATGACGTGATCTCCATTTTCCACCACAGACCACATGTTGTTGTCTTGTGATATGAGAAATAGCCTCATCTTACATTTCCAGTGGTAGTAATCTGTAGCATCAAAGTAGGGAGGTCGGCTGGATGATCCTCCTTCGGGAATATACTTAGGTTTTGACATTTTTCTTTTGGGATCTTTTTCTCTTACACTGTTAGGTGTATTTTTTAGAGAATCTTGCTCTGATGCCAATTGATGTAGCTAAATATCACTAGAAGGGGGGGG
>JBBPBS010000635.1:3697546-3738005 GCA_037974835.1 Cicer judaicum
AAGTAAAAACAATCATCATATATATTGATCATTATTATAATAAAAAATCAGCTACTTTTAGATTATTTAATTTTATTATTCCTAATATATCTTTCATTTAATTTAAAATATTTCATACAAATAATTAAATCTTTAACATTAAAAAAGACAGTTAAATAAATTTAACTTCTATATATTTGATATGATATCTAACAAATTTATTACATTTAACTAAATTTATTAAGAACTATGAAAGTTTTTATTTATTTATTAAAAGTATTGTTTTTTCTTATAATAGTATTTGAATAAAATATATATTTTTTATGTAAATTTTATATACAATCTTATTACAATTGAGATATTAAATATACATTTATCATAAATATTTTTTCGTGCATAATACGAGTCTCACTATTAAAAAATTACGAATATAATATTGTCAAAATGTTATTGTTAGATGCTCTTCCAATATTTCTTTGTGGTAAATTCAATCTCGGGACTATGTACTCATTTTTTATGCAAGAATTTGTAACTTTGAAGACTTTCTAAGTCAATCTTTTATATATATATATAAGCGGATCTTTTTTGGTAACACGCGTAATCTCATCTCTATATTTTTTTAAAATAAATTATTAAAATATCTTGTAATCTTCTTTGTTTTGAAAATTACGACATTCTCTACATTTTTTATTTTTTTTTTATATATAGGTTATCAAAATAATAGTGATAAATTATTAAAATATATCTCTTATGTATGTTCAATTGGTTCTCTTTAAAATTTGTACTAATAAAATATAATAAAATTAATATAACAATCTCTATAATAAATTATCTAATATCGAATGATAAACTAACTAATAATGAACAAACAAATTCTAACACTTTTAGTTAACAACTCAACTACTACTTATTAACAAAATTTTAGATGTTAACAATTGATATATAATATAATCGAATACTATTTTTTAATTGTGAATTTATTTATGTATTTTTTTAGAAGTAATACAATGTTTAAATATAAGAAAATTGATGTATTTTTCAAGAAGAAAATTTTCGACAAAGACAAAAATCGTAAAATAGATATATTTTATTTGATTAAATTGTATGAAATTCTAAAAATTTATGTGAATTGTATAACAAAAAATTGTAAAACTTATAAGAATTGAAATTTTAACTTTTTCAACTTATTGACTATGTATAAATTGTGTGAAACTCTAAAAAAATATATATAACTTTTAAAAATTTCAATTATAATATTTTAGTTAATATTTGTTGCTAACCTACTCCCCCAATATTTTATACAAGATATGCCATTAATGTTATACCAAGCAAATATGAGAACCTCGAGCGGGTCACTAGGTAACCTAATCTTTATAATTGGATAAAATGCAACACCGATGGAACAAGAAAAAGAACTCAGTCCAATTTCTTCTTGTGGTGGTGATAGAATATGCAATTAGACTTAAATAAATAATTTAGAGATATAAACCTGTTGTAAAATTTATTTAGAGATATAAACCTACCGTAAATAAATAAGTCTAATTGCATATTCTAACAGATGTTATTTTCAAAGACTAAAGTGCAACAACTTTAGGTTGTTTTGAAGCAAATCTTGGTAATGCCTATCATCTTCGTCCTAAACTAGTTGTCACAATGATAGCTATTGAAGTGGTCCATCAAAAAGATAAACAATTTTGTACTTGAATGTAGTTGGTAATTCAAACTTTGAAGAAATTATAAGTTGTTTCTTAGTAACTTCAAAATATTGTCTTTTTGTTAATTTATAGTATGGATTTTTCTTCTCATATAAATAATTGTTGACAGAATGGTAAATATTTTGAATGCAATATTTAGATTTAAAATAAGGTGCTATATTTACCGAATAATCGGCAAAAGAAATGCATTTTATTAAGATGACAAAGACCTTGTATCTGAGTAAAAAAGTTTGGTTTGAAGGATTTGAAACTTAGGTGAGACAGCAGCCAAAATAACAAAGCCACTAAGGAGAGCAAGAGCAAGGCCTAAAGTATTAACAATCATGGACTCAAGGCTGTGCTTGGATACATTTCTCTGTGTTTGCAAAAATGTTAACTTCTCTAGTAATCCAGTTTCAGCTGTTGCTACTGCCAATGCATAAGTGTATAGGCCAAGAAATACATGCCATGGTAAGATCCTTATCCTCACTGTTCGCACCTCTCCTCGGTGCCAAAAGTTCAAGAAGCCTGTAAGCCACTGCAACATATTTTATTTTATTATCAGTTTTTGTTAGAAAATGAAACTAAATTGCAACTATATATTGGAGAAATTGCGTTAATATCGAGTTCTCTTTAGATGACAAATATATCCACTCTTGTTTTAAAAAAGTACTCACTTCTCTCACTCTCACTAAATAAACTGCATCAAACATTTTTCTTGACACACTTATATCTATTTTTGTCATTTATTATATAACACAATCGAAATTTTTGTTTTAATTTATAAAGATACGACCATACATGTAACATTTATAATTTTGAAAAGTATTATTATATTCTTAGTGACACAATCGGGATGTGTATTCATAGTTTTCTTGCAAAAACAGCTCTCAGTCAGTTTTAGTGCTAATGAAAAAAGGGACAACTATTAACAATCACTTTTTGCTGTTACATTTAGTTTTTTTTTTCTTTAAAAAATCAATCGATAAATTTTTTATATATATTAATATGTTATACATGTGTAGACACTAATCTGATGTGGACCTTGATCTGTTGGTCGTACTTGTTTGAGTGTGACGCTGAGCATAAAGGAAAACAGTGAGCGACAAACATTCTTCGACAAAGGGTGGTGTATTTAGATACACTTTGACGATTAAGTACATTTTTTGTGTTTGAGAGTAACAAGTTTTAGAATTAGAAAAATGTGTACCATTAATTTGTGTTAAGTGCCCCTTTTTAGAATGTCCTCTAGGGTTGCTATAAGGAATCTATTAGGGTTATGAACTCATGATCATCATTTGATTTCGAGCCTGTTCCTCTGATCATCATTTGGTGACCATTACAATTACCATCATGTGTCTTAGATTATAATCTCAACATTATGATTGCCATCAAATGATATAGAAAGGAGGTCACTCTAGTTCCGAAGTTCCTTCACCTCTGGTCCTTTGAGTGTCCTGCGACACCCTAGTTTCCAAGTCGTATGGTTTTGGGCCTAACATAAAGCGGACTAGGCATGAGTCTAATCCGAATAGTTGTCCGCTGAAGTCACCAACTATGAATCAGGTGGTAGCTTGAGTCTGTTTCACTGTTGCTTCGACTTTGTTTTGACAGAGCAATCCTCAACTTGAGGCCAAAGATGATTTCAAATTTTAGCACTCGAAGAGTTGTCTTGGAAATGGTGTGATGAGTCATTACAACTTGACCTGATGTGACATTTGGATTCCCCAATTAATGACGTGTAGCCCCTTATGAGAGCTTCCGAGTATCTTATGACAACTCGGTGTCATATGACACATTGCTTCAAGTGGTTGAATACTTGTTTGATGAAATGTCGTTACATGATTATGTGACCCTTGAATTTTTATAAATAGAAGGAAATTCTTCTTTTTTTCCCTTTACTTATTTTGACTTTCAATATTTCTCCCAAACCCTTTTCAAGCCCATTTTTTCTCCCTTCTTGGTTCTCCATTATTTCTCTTAAAAATTGTATGTGTCCTTAATCTTCAAGTCATTCACTGAATAACTCAACATCACTAAGGTAATTTTCATAATTTAATTTGTTTTCCTTTAATGGATATTATGTTAGGGTTGTTTGAGTGGGAGAAAGGAAGAAGAATTAAGAATCTAGAGAAATAGTTCCGAAGATTAAGATGAATGAATCCAAGAATTCCTAGTTGAATGAAAGGAATTTGAGTGTGTAATATTGACTGAGAGAAGGAAGTACAATGAGAGAATACAAGCTAATGATCATGAATGAGAATTACTTACATTCCAAGTAACCTCTTATACAAATTCTCAACAACCTCGTAACTAACTTTGTAACTACTTACTAAACATAGTAATTCAGTAACTAATTCTTAATGCTAGTGGCTGATCTCTAAATTCCAGCTTGATAGCTAATTGGAATCATCCCTAACATTGCCTCCTCCTTCAAAGCATTCTTGACCTCAAGAATGAAAATTGGGAAACCTTCTGCAGTAGCTCCTCTATTGTTAGCTTCATTAAATCACCCAAGGTTTTCTGCAAAGATCCAGCTAACTCCGCCAATCATGCCTCAAGCTTTTCTGAAATTTTGTTCTCCAATCTTTCCTCTAAATCACGAGCAGCAAGCTGAGAACGTGTTGCAGCTGCCATCGCCCAGAAAAAAATAGCTCTGATACCAATTGTTAGGGTTGTTTGAATGGGAGAAAGGAAGAAGAATAATTAAGAATCTAGGGAAATAGTTCCGAAGATTAAGATGAATGAATCCATAAATTCCTAGTTGAATGAAAGGAATTCGAGTGTGTAATATTGACTGAGAGAAGGAAGTACAATGAGAGAATATAAGCTAATGATCATGAATGAGAATTACTTACATTCCAAATAACCTCTTATACAAATTCTCAACAACCTCCTAACTAACTTTGTAACTACTTACTAAACATAGTAATTCAGTAACTAATTCTTAATGCTAGTGACTGATCTCTAACTTCCAGCTTGATAGCTAATTTAAATCATCCCTAACATATTATGAGATCTTTGATACGATGGTATTAAGTGAGTATGTGGTGGTTTTTCCTCCTACCTCATCATAAACGACGAAATTTGGCACTTGATCCATCGAGGGTTTGAAATGGAACAATCACCTCCTTGTTTTGAATTTCTTAGTTTATTATGTTTCTAGGTTAATTTTTAGTGTTTTGGGAAAATTAGGGTTGTTGTTCTTCATTCATTTTCCCTCCATGGTTGGAACGGTGAATTGTTGAGAAAGATAATTTCTAATTATTCATTTTCGTTCCTCTAATCTGAACTAGGTTTATGATGGCAAATAAAACATTTCCTCAAGAAACTCTCGTACTTCCGTCCAATGTCGATGATCTAAATTGGGCACATAAAGAGATCCTTGAAACGTTCTCAACATATACTTAATACGACAACTTTGCAACTTGTGAAGCATTCGAGAAAGTTGGGGCGCAATGTGATTGGATCGTCCTTAAATTGGTGAAAGTTATACGGATATGTAGTGAATACAACCATTGTCCTAGATTTTTCTCCTTAATTGCTATTATTATTGATGTTCTCTTTGTGTTGGTATTTTCTGATTTTAGATTTCACAAAAATATTAATTTAACAAGCTTCTGTTTGTGTACTTTGATCCAATAAATTATTAAATAATCATTTGAAAGAAAAAAACTAAATAATCCTATTTTCTATTATTTTTCTTTTCTTTAAACTTTCTTTACTTTCCTTTATCCTTCTTTCATCAATCAAAATATAGAGGCTAAATTATCTTAATTCAATTTTTTTAAGACTGGAAATTGCATTTATTATTTTCAAAGACTAAACTGAATTCGATAGATTTTTTAAGAAACTAATTCCATAGATTTTCAATTTAATTTCATAGATTCTCATTGCAAAAAGGAAAGGTCCACAATTATGTTACATAACTTCTAGTGGTAGCGTTAACTCTAGCTACTTACTCATTACTAGTACTAATAGTAATTTTATTATGTGGTTGTTACAAAACTCTAATGACATCATCTTAAGGGTCACATCACCAACAAAGCCAACGTCTCATTTTAATTTGTTGCTGGATCTTCCTTTCCTCTTTAGAAAGGAAAATAAGATGACGCGTGTCCTAACCAATTATCTATTATTATCCACCAATAATTAGTGCTTAGTAAAGGTACTCAGGTTGAAAACTGATTTAAATACAAAACTGTAAATAGATTTTAAAAGAAATAAAAATCGTATCAAATTAATTATTATTGGATGTAAAAGTTATTTGGATTGAAATTTGTATTTCTTTTTCAAAACCAAATCTAATTAAACAAAATAGTATATACAAATTTTAATATTCAATTATTTTATATTAGTATAAGATATTAGATTAATATTTTTTCAGACAAATAGTGTAATGATATATGAATATTTTTATTTTTTTACTCTCATTAAACATCTAATTTCTCTTTATCTCTCTTTATATTATATCATCAATATATTACACCAATTCTCTTTATTTATTTCTCTCTTAAAATATAAAATAAATATATAAATACTACATAAAATATTTTTCTGCAAATATTACATTAATATATTATTTATTAGTTTCAATTTTTTAATAAATTTATTTATTAATTTAATATATTCTTATTACTATTTTATATGTATCTAATATAAAATTGATCAATATTTCATTTGAGATAATAGCACAAAATAACATAACTGGTAAATTTATTTTCCATCTGTCTCATTTAGAAATATTTAATTACTATTCTTCTCTATTTTATTTTTTATTTTTAAAAATTATCAGATTATTATATCATTTTACAATACTAAAACAATATTAATTATTATTTTTCAATATTATTTACTACAACTAATTAAGCACCATATACTAATTATTTGTCATTGGTCCTAGGCATTATTCTCTCTCGGTAATGCACTATCCCTTTTCTAATCATTGAATTCAACTCATTTAATTATTTTTTTTAAAAACCGTATACAATTAAAATGAAATAAAGAAAGTCCTATTTAATTTTTTGTCGGTTTAAAAAAACACGCCAAAAATTTCTTTCATTCATAAGCTAAAAAGAAAATACTAAAAACAGTTTAATCCTCAACCTGAATATTAAAAAAAAAATATTTATGAATGAATGAATAGGTGTCAAGACATAATTGGATTATAAAAAAGTAACCTATTTATAAGAAAAAGAATATAAAAAAAAAAGGAGAATGAAGAAGAATACCTGAGCTCCAAAGAGGGATACACAAATCAAACCCATCCATGAATGTAGGCTGTAAAAATTGGCCAGAATTCCATCTCTTCCTTGAAATCTTGTCCAAATCCCAAATACCCCAGAAACTAAAGCCACCCCTTGAAGACATAAATGCACCAATTTCTTCAATCCCTTTGACCCAGGGAACCATCTATGCACCAATATCGCTACACAACAATCATTCAAATTAAAATTAAAATTAAAATTAACTAACTACAAAAATAACCAATAATTAAATCTACCTTCTCCAGTTAAGAGAATAAACCCAATGACCATAAGCACAGGATGGAGAACCTGAAATTAGAATAAAATGAAAAAAGAAGTTAAAAAGGAAGTTTCTTAAGTAAGCGATTGGAGAAAAAAGAGAGCATGTATTATGAATGTACTTTATAGATGGCATCCTCCTGCTGGGAAAGGGAGGGATTAAGAAAGCTAGATTTGAAAGCGAGAGCCCAAAAGAGAACAAGAAATGCAACAACTAGCCCTGAAACTCTAGCTAGAAAAAGCATAGAGGGAAACACAGTGGCCATAACAAGTCAAAGTGAGTTCAGTTGCTTTTTCAATCTGTCTCTCACTACTCACTTTACTTATGGCTACCTACTAACTAAGCTCTTATATCCTAAGATCTACTTCTCTTTCAGCTTCGAATTCTTTTTTATTTAATTCTTTTTTAAAATTTAGATGGAGTATTTATATTATAATCATTACAATTAAAATCTGTTAATCATATAAATTTATTGAAAAAAAAGAATTTTTAATTTTGTTTGTTTAAAATTAGGATAATTGAAGTAAATATTTATAAATATAGAGGATAAATTTAATTCTAAAAAAAATAATAATTTATTTAATTGATAAATATAAATATTATTAAGTTAAATATTATGTATTTGAATTAAGAATTTTAAAATTATGTATAAGTTTTTTTATTTATTTCATCTACAAATTAAAGGACTAACTTATTAATATATATATATATATATATATTATTTTTGGGTAACTTAGTACGCACGAGCAATTTTTTGTAATTTTTTAATAAATGTGAATACTCAAATTTTTTGAAGACAATAAAAGATAATTTCACTAATTTGAAAATTCAACATTTTTATTTTTATCTTCTCCGTAATAAATTATATACTTAATTCTCCGTAATAAATTATATACTTAATTAACTATCCCTTTCTATATATAGATTATGCAAATGATATCCAAATATAAATAAAAAATATCAAAATTATATTAAAATTTGTATATTTTATTTTTTAAAATTTTAAAATTTATTTTTTAATAATAAAGTTTCATTTTTAATTTTTTAACAAGTATATGATGTAGCTAAATATCACTAGAAGGAGGGTTGAATAGGGATTTTGCTGTTTAAAAATAATTTTTCTAAGTGTTTTAAAAAAACGATCCTCTCGCTGAGGATGGGTAGCTCGAGGATGCAACTTTTCAAATCTTTAGATCTAAGTTGAGCAAAAAAAAATAGGAGTAGAGTAAGAGAGACACACACACAATTTTATACTGGTTCACCCAAAGATGGCTACGTCCAGTCCTCACACCCTTGTGAGATTTCACTAACTTTCAAACAGATCGATCCTCAACCCGAGGATGATTACAAATCGTGTATTCTCTAGCTTCACCAAGCTTACAATCAATTTCCGAATATTTCCAAGTGTGACTCACTAGGAAATTACAAAGTGATTTGAGAGTGATTGATACTTAATACTTTCTCACAAGATTTACAAAGATATAGTGTAGGATCAAGGAAAGTAAGAAGTGAGGGTGTTTTGCTCTTGATTAGCTTTAAGATGTTTGATCTTTTTATGCAAGTGTGTTGTGTATTGATGAAGAACAGCTTGCTGTAATTTATAGAGCTCTTGTGATGTTCATTTCATAAGCCAAGCCTTTTATGACCGTTGGAAAATCCATTTGAGAAATGCCAAGGTTTTTCTTCATATTTACGAAAATGCCATTCAGCTCATTTGAAATATGCCTTCATGTTCTAGTACGAGGTAGCAATTTTCTTGGCACTTGGGGACACGTGATGTCCTATTCTCTTCCATTTCTTTAAGATTTGAATATTGTGTGTAATCATTTTCATTCTCTTTCTTCAATGCCTTTAAAGCTTCACATGTGAGCTTTTTCTCTTTCCTCCATTTAATGCCTTCAACCAACATGTGATGTCCTATTCTCTTCCTTCCTTCAAGACTATGGGAAGGCTTCACGTGAATGCTTCTTGCCTTGCCTTAAGACATGTGATCCATTTATTTAGGGAATGTTTCTTGTTACCTTTTTGTATATTTGAATTTAAATCCTTTTGTATCACATAAAGGTACATTTAGCCTTTTGCCTAAGAAGCCTAAGATGTGATGAGTTGCTTTCATAAAGTGTTGGGATGTATTTCAAGATGTTGACTTTAGGCACATGCTACTATCATCATTCCTAGTACCTTTCTTTTGCTCTCTTGTCACTTTTCTTCCTAAGACTTTCTTTGAATATTTTTAATAGTATTTTGCCTTTATTGAATGAATCAAACAATTCATTCTTTAATACCATTCAGCCCTTGTTGAATGAATTCAAATAATTCATTTTATAATACTATTGGGCCCTTGTTTAATGGACTCAAAACCGTGAGAATACAAGGCTGCAATTTCCTCAGCTTGTGAGGCCATCCTCGGCCTTTCCATACTTGGCATTTTTAATTCAAAATTTTCTTCTTTTTCCTTGATGAATGAAAACCTGTTTTCTTATATGAATGCACTCAAACTCACAGATTTGTCATTAAACATAATCATAATCTTTTAATTAATTTTGTTATCATTAAAACCAATTAAGAGAGATTTTGTCTCAACAATCTCCCCCTTTTTGTTGATGACAAAATTCTTTAGATTATGATTTTTGTATTATGTAAGAATGAAATAATTTAACTCCCCCTCAATCATACAAGTGATAATTTTGAAAAATTTCCCTTTTATCATTTAAGTAAAAGCAATTTTTTGAAATTATTCAACATTGAGGTAAATAGAACATTCATAAATACCTAATACAAATTCCAGCAACTTAAGCAGAATATAACAGGTTTATGAATTCAGCCATAACATCAACAAACATAATTTGAATTTAAACAACCATAACATCAGATTAATTCAGTCATAACATCAATTAAGCAAAACATAATATGAGTTTAAACAAATTATCACAGAGTTTAATCAACATAAGACAAAATATAATCCATAATCTTACTCCTCCTGAATTAAGTCAACATCAAAAAGTCTAAAACAAATTAAAACAGAGTTATTCAGCCGAAGAAGAATCTTCAGATGATGAAGATGTAGAGTTGTGGGCAAAAGAGAACTGGGCCGGTAGTATAGGAGGTTAATCATTTGCAGCAGCTGATGAACTCAAATGTTTGGTAACCCATTCCAAAATGAGCCCAAACTGAGTGATGGTTTGTTGAAAGTGAGAAAATTTGGTCAATAAGTGCTTTTGATCTTTCCTAATCGTTTTGAGCAGCTTTAAAACCTTTTTGTTTTCTGCCGATTTCATGCTGGTGGTAGGATCACGGGCCTTTTTGGATTTTGATTTTTTAACCTTATCCTTGGAGAAATTTGCAAAAATTGGTGCCACAGAAGATTTTGATTTTTTGTGTAAATCTGGACCAGAATTAAATAAACCGATATTTGGAGAGATAGGGGAAGAGTTTAAACTTACTTGAGATGGAACTGTGGATTCTTTCTTATGCATGTTCCTATGAGGACTTTTGGAAGAGTGATGATCGTATGAGACGTTTAGATCAAAAAATAAATCCTCACCATCACCATTCTTAGCTGGAGGAGTAGCCGTATGGGTTGAGGAATCCTTACTGACTTGTGGAGAATTTGGAAGTGTTGAGCCAGCCGAGTTAAAAGAGGGGGTACGTGACTGAGACAATGGCGAGGCAGGTTGTTCTTTCTTTGAGATGAGGTTCGGTTCAAGCAAAGGAATACGCATTTGTTTAATGTTTTTCAGAGAAAAGAAATTGTTGCACTGAATACTCTCTTCATCATCAAGTGGTACCTTAAAGAACTTAAATTTTTTGGTTAATATCATACCATAGGGGGCGGATCGACCCACTATTGCAGCATTTAGCATGTAGCTAAATATGATATTGCCCAGATGAAGAGGAGTTTCAGTCAACAAGTGATGAAGGATTAAAATGTCAAGTTCAGTTACCTTTTCATAACTCCCAGCTCGAGGTGCTATCGAGTGAACACAAATGTTGTGATATATCCAACACATGGAAGGGAGGTTGGAAGCGATGAGCGGTTTCTTAGGATCTATTAGGATGTTTTGAAGAACTGAGTTTCTAGTGACCAGATACTGCATATACCAAGTCTCAGCAAAACAATGTGTTCCAACATCTAGTATGTCAAGGATTTTGCATAGTGAAGTAGGGTTTACGTCCAAATGTACTCCCTTAAGTACAAAACTAAAACATGTGCTTCCTTTACAGCCATTGCATGCTGCATAAAAAGCCTTTACTAGCCTTGGGTATTGCGGTTCATTAACTCTAAAGAAA
Source organism: Cicer judaicum (assembly GCA_037974835.1). Classification (NCBI taxonomy): domain Eukaryota; kingdom Viridiplantae; phylum Streptophyta; class Magnoliopsida; order Fabales; family Fabaceae; genus Cicer; species Cicer judaicum. The sequence continues at coordinate 3,709,036 of JBBPBS010000635.1, forward strand.
GAGGTCCAGCCAAATTTATCAAAAAAATTTATAACATCAAAGCCACCATTTTTCAAGTTGATTAGGTCAATATGCTTGCCATGAACCACATATTTGTGAATCCATTTTGAGGTGTAGTTTAACTCCGAATCTGTGGATTCAAAAAGAGAAACAGGAGGTGGTTTGGATGGCCGAGATTTCTTTGGAGTCTTTTTAGGAGATTTAGTTTTCGGCCCTTTGGAAGAGGAAGGCTTGGAGGAAGATTTAGGGTTCGGTTTAGTAGAGGGGTTTCTTTTTGAACTTTCCAAGTCAATGACATGCACAATAGGGTCTTGAGGAATTTCTTTGTTTGAATGAACAGCCCCAGATTGAATTATGGAGGACCTTCTGGTGGAAGTAGTGAGTTTTGAGGACTTCTTTGGTGTTTTGGAAGAAGGTTGAGGCGAATTACTAGATGCCCTAGAAGGAGATACAAATTTTTGTTTAACTCCTTCCCCAACGGATTTAGAACTGGAATAGTTTTCAGAATCAGTTTCTGGATCAAAAAGGCGCATTTTCCGTATGGCAAGAGTTTTGATACGTGCCATTGTTGTTGAGAAGAAGATACTGGTTGAGAAAGGATTTCGTGAAGATGAAAATGAAAGGCTTTTGGAAAGGGAATTGGATGGAAGAGAGAGAATTGAACTTTGGAGAGAGAAAGAATTAAAGTTGGAGAGAGAAAGAAATTAATTTGTAGAATATTTTAATAAATCGGAGAGAGAAAGAATTAAAGTCGGAGAGAGAAAGGAAATTTGAATTAAAAATAATAATTAGGAGAGAGAGAATTAATTTTAATGAGAGAAGTGATTGGAAACGTGAAAGGCAAAAAAAAATGTGATTGATTGATGGAGAGATAACGGGAAAGGAAGGCAATAACGTGAGAGAGAGAAAGAAGGAGAGCCATTGGATGATGGAGCGGTTTTCATGGGCTGTCCAGTCTGCACATTATGTGGAGTATTTATCATGTGCCACTCATTTGTCCACTGGGTAAAAGGAAGCATGCGCATGGCCTTGGCAAGAGGACGTTTCACCTAAAAGAGCCTAAAATTCTTCTTTTTAATTTTTTACTTAATTTGAGGGAACAAATTTGCCATATATTTATCTCACAAAAATAATAAAATACCAGAAAAATATTAAAATAATAAATTCAAAACAACAGAATTAAATTATTTAAATATTTTTGGGAAAATATGTGATTGAGAGTTCTTCCAAGATAAATTTAAACCGATCCTCTTGGAGAGGTTTGGTAAAAATATCAGCTAGTTGATTCTGTGTCAATAAAAATCAGTTCTAAATCCCCTTTTTGCACATGATCTCTTAGAAAATGATGTTTAATTTCAATGTGCTTAGATCTAGAGTGTTGAATGGGATTTTTAGAAAGATTTATTGCACTTGTATTATCACATAGGATGGGAATTTTTGTGTACCTTAATGAGTAATCCTCAAGTTGATTTTTGATCCAAAGTAGTTGTGAGCAACATTGAGCGGCTGATACATACTCTGCTTCAGTTGTTGAAAGAGCAATGGTATTTTGCTTTTTGCATGACCAACTTATTATCGATTTTCCAAGAAATTGGCAAGCTCCACTTGTGCTTTTTCTTTCAACTTTGTCTCCCGCGTAGTCCGCATCACAATAGGCTTTAAGATCAAGATTTGAGCACTTCTTGTACCATATTCCCAGATTTATAGTGCCAACAAGGTATCTAAAGATTCTTTTTACGGATGTGAGATGAGATTCTTTAGGAGAGGATTGGAATCTGGCACAAAGACCGACTGCAAAGACTATGTCTGGTCTGCTTGCTGTTAAATACAACAAGGATCCTATCATCCCTCTGTACTCCTTTTCAGAAATTGGATTTCCTTCATCATCTTTGTGGAGTATGGAGGATGGATGCATAGGAGTTCCCATACTTTTAGCGGAACTCATTTTGTATTTGTTGAGTAGATCCTTGGTGTATTTTTCTTGAGATATAAAGATACCATCATCTCGTTGTTTAATTTGCAAACCAAGGAAGAATTTTAATTCTCCCATCATACTCATCTCAAACTCACTTTGCATAAGATTTGAGAAATCTTTGCACATCTTTTCATTTGTGGATCCAAATATTATGTCATCGACATATATTTGAACAATCAATAAATCTTTTTCATGAGTCTTCTTGAAAAGAGTTGTATCAATTTGACCCCTAATGAATCCATTTTCTTTTAGAAGAGAGCTTAACCTCTCATACCAAGCTCTAGGAGCTTGCTTTAAATCGTAAAGAGCTTTTGATAGTTTGAACACATGGTTTGGCCGCTTCTCATCCTCAAACCCAGGAGGTTGACGAACATACACTTCCTCATTTAAGAACCCATTCAAAAAGGCACTTTTGACATCCATTTGAAATAGTTTTATACCTTTATGAGTAGCATAAGCCAAGAGGATTCTTATTGCTTCAAGTCTTGCTACGGGTGCAAACGTTTCATCATAATCAATTCCTTCTTGTTGATTATAACCTTGGGCCACTAGTCTTGCCTTATTTCTAATGACTTCTCCATCCTCATTTAATTTGTTTCTAAATATCCATTTAGTTCCAATAATAGATTTTTCAAGAGGATGGGGTACAAGATTCCATACCTTGTTTCTTTCAAATTGAGAGAGTTCTTCCATCATAGCTTCAACCCATGATTTGTCACCAATAGCTTGATCAATCGTTTTGGGTTCAACTTGTGAGATCATGGCCATGTTGGTAGTGCTTTCCCTTAGAGAATTTATGGTTCTAACGCCATCCTCCGTATTCCCAATGATTAGATCTGGAGGATGATGTGTGACTGTTTTCCATCCTCTTGGAAGTTGTTGAGAGATTTGGTCAGACTCATCCTCTTCGTGAGGACCAGGTAATTGAGAAGTTGACGGTTCATCTTCTTTATTTTTATCCAATTTTTCTAAACACAAGTCATCAAACTCATCAAAAATAACATGCATGGATTCCTCCACAGTTTGACTCCTAAGATTATATATTCTATAACCTTTTGACGTTGTGGAGTATTCTAGAAAAATTCCTTTATCCGATTTTGGATCAAACTTTCCCAAATTTTCTTTATTATTTAGAATGTAGCAATAACACCCAAATATATGAAAATAGGAAATATTTGGTTTTCTCCCTTTCCATAATTCATATGGAGTTTTGTTTAAAATTTTTCTAATGGATGCACGATTAGAAACATAACAAGCAGTGTTGATGGCTTCGGCCCAAAAATATTTTTCAATGTTGGCTTCATTTAAAATAGTTCTAGCCATTTCTTGTAAAGTTCTATTTTTCCTTTCAACTACCCCATTTTGTTGGGGAGTTCTTGGACAAGAAAAATTATGAGAAATACCATTTTCTTCACAAAGATTTTTAAAAGATTCATTTTCAAATTCACCTCCATGGTCACTTCTCACCGAGATTATTTTTGATCCTTTTTCATTTTGAATCTTTTTGCAAAAATGGTGGAATGCCTCAAAGGCTTCATCTTTATGTTTTAAAAATAGAACCCAAGCAAAACGAGAAAAATCATCAACAATCACAAAACCATATCTTTTTCCACTAAGACTTGGAGTTTTGATAAGACCAAAAAGATCAATGTGAATAAGTTCAAGAGGATGATTTGTTGAAACAAAGTTTTTAGAGTGAAAACTACTTTTGACTTGTTTTCCTTTTACACAAGCTTCACAAACTTTGTCTTTTTCAAAATTAATTTTTGGAAGACCTTTTACTAATTCTAGATTAGCTAATTTAGAAATAGTGTTTAAGCTTGTGTGACCCGCTCGTTTATGCCAAATCCATTTATCTTTTTCAATAGAAACAAAACAAGATTCAGAGGGTAAATCATCACGATAAAGTTCATATAAATTCTTTTTTCTAAAACCGGAAAAGAAAACTCTACCCGAGGATGAGTGTTTAACCTCACATAGAGTAGGCTTAAAAATAACTTCAAACCCACTATCACATAATTGACTAATGCTTAGCAAGTTATGTTTTAAGCCATCCACATATTGAACATTTTCAATTTTTGCAGAATTATTTTTACCAATAATACCTGTTCCTTTTATTTGAGCTTTATCATTATTACCGAATGTGACTGATCCTCCATCCTTTATTTCTAATGACATGAAGCAGTGCTTATCTCCTGTCATATGCCGTGAGCAACCACTGTCCAAGTACCAAGACTTTCTTTTGTTGATTAGAGGATGAACCTGTTTTAGAGTTTAGAAGAGACTTAGGTACCCATATAGCTTTGGGTCCTTGTTGGTTAGTTTTTCCTCTTGTGAGGACATTTCTTTTATGATGGCAAATAGAATCATGATGCCCAAGTTTACCACAGAATGAACAAGCTGACTTTATATTGTTAGCTTTCCTCTTAGCATGACAAATTTTGGAGGTATGCCCAAATTTTTTGCAAAATGTGCATTTCGGCCTATCCTCTAGTTTTTTAGGCAAGAAAAAGTTTTCATATAACTTTTGTTTTTGAGAGCTTTTGAAACCAATACCAGCCTTGTCAAATATTCTAGATTGAGACCCCATAATCTTTTGAAATGTTTCAGTAGATTTGACAAAGTTAGAAATATCATTTTTAAGTTCCCTAACCTCAGTTTTCAAAATTTCCTTTTCTGCATCCTCGTCAGGAGGATGAGTTTCAACTATTTTCTTGTTTAAAAATTTTTGTTTCTCAAAATTTTGAAATCGAGATTGCTGCAAATCTTGAATGATTTTAACATATTCATCATTCTTTTTCCGAAGCTCCTCATTTTGTCTCTTTATCTCAACAAGTTGGTTTTTTTGAAATATACAAGTTTGAGATAAAGTGTGTGAGTCATTTAAGAGGCTATCAAATTCAATTTCTAATTCTTCACAATTAGGACATAGATTAGTAATACTTACCTTCTCAGTTTCTGATTTTGTCATGAGACATAGGTTGGCTTCTTCTTCCTTTTCTTGCTCCGAGGATGACTCATCACTATCATCCCAAGTAATCATCATGGATTTGTTTTTGTATGGAAATTTTCTAGAGTTCCTTTTGTTGAGAGGACACTCAGTTTTGTAGTGTCCCATCTTGTTGCATCCATAACAAGTTATTTGACTTTTGTCAATTTTTTTTTTGAGGGGATGCTCTATTCTGTCCTCTTCTGTTTATCATCCTCTGTAGTCTTCTAGAAAGCAGAGCGAGTTCATCCTCATCCCAGACAGAGGGTACTCTGCGTTTTCCTTTGTTATGCCATCTTCATTCTTCTTGGAAGATGAACTTTCTGTTTGGCTGGTTTTTAGAGTAACCATTCTTCCTTTTTTGTTTGGTTTGTTCGCCAACAACAATGGTTCATGAGCTCTTAGAGTTCCAACCAAATCTTCTAATTTCATGTTAGTTAAGTCTCTTGCTTCTGAAATGGCAGTTACCATTGGCCTCCAGTCTTTTGGTAAGCTTCTTAGGATTTTTCTTATACTTTCATGAACGGAGTATACTTTCCCAAGAGATCTCAAGTTGTTTAATATGATTGTTAACCTTGAGAACATTTCATCAATAGTTTCCTCCTCCTTCATTTCGAATAGTTCGAAATCTCTTACTCCCATATCTATTCTTGCTTCTTTTACATGGCTTGATCCTTCATGATGGATCCTTAGAGTATCCCAAAGCTCCTTAGCATTTTTGCACTCTTCAACTCTATCATATTCTTCCCTGCTCAAAGCACACGTTAGAAATAAATGAGCTTTAGAGTTTAGGAGTACCTTTGCATTTTCATCCGCCGTCCATTGTGCTTGAGGTTTCACCTCGGATGTTGCATCTGCGTTGTTGGTTCTAATGACATGATCTCCATTTTCCACCATAGACCACATGTTGTTGTCTTGTAATATGAGGAATAGCCTCATCTTACTTTTCCAATGATAGTAATCTGTACCATCAAAGTATGGAGGTCGGCTGCATGATCCTCCTTCAGGAATGTACTTAGCTTTTGACATTTTTCTTTTTGGATCTTTTTCTCTTACACTGTTAGGTGTATTTTTTTGAGAACCTTGCTCTGATGCCAATTGATGTAGCTAAATATCACTAGAAGGGGGGTTGAATAGGGATTTTGCTGTTTAAAAATAATTTCTAAGTGTTTTAAAAAAAACGATCCTCTCGCTGAGAATGGGTAGCTCGAGGATGCAACTTTTCAAATCTTTAGATCTAAGTTGAGCAAAAAAAATAGGAGTAGAGTAAGAGAGACACACACATAATTTTATACTGGTTCACCCAAAGATGGCTACGTCCAGTCCTCACACCCTTGTGAGATTTCACTAACTTTCAAACAGATCGATCCTCAACCCGAGGATGATTACAAATCGTGTATTCTTTAGCTTCACCAAGCTTACAATCAATTTCCGAATATTTCCAAGTGTGACTCACTAGGAAATTACAAAGTGATTTGAGAGTGATTGATACTTAATACTTTCTCACAAGATTTACAAAGATATAGTGTAGGATCAAGGAAAGTAAGAAGTGAGGGTGTTTTGCTCTTGATTAGCTTTAAGATGCTTGATCTTTTTATGCAAGTGTGTTGTGTATTGATGAAGAACAGCTTGCTGTAATTTATAGAGCTCTTGTGATGTTCATTTCATAAGCCAAGCCTTTTATGACCGTTGGAAAATCCATTTGAGAAATGCCAAGGTTTTTCTTCATATTTACGAAAATGCCATTCAGCTCATTTGAAATAAGCCTTCATGTTCTAGTACGAGGTAGCAATTTTCTTGGCACTTGGGGACACGTGATGTCCTATTCTCTTCCATTTCTTTAAGATTTGAATATTGTGTGTAGTCATTTTCATTCTCTTTCTTCAATGCCTTTAAAGCTTCACATGTGAGCTTTTTCTCTTTCCTCCATTTAATGCCTTCAACCAACATGTGATGTCCTATTCTCTTCCTTCCTTCAAGACTATGGGAAGGCTTCACGTGAATGCTTCTTGCCTTGCCTTAAGACATGTGATCCATTTATTTAGGGAATGTTTCTTGTTACCTTTTTGTATATTTGAATTTAAATCCTTTTGTATCACATAAAGGTACATTTAGCCTTTTGCCTAAGAAGCCTAAGATGTGATGAGTTGCTTTCATAAAGTGTTGGGATGTATTTCAAGATGTTGACTTTAGGCACATGCTACTATCATCATTCCTAGTACCTTTCTTTTGCTCTCTTGTCACTTTTCTTCCCAAGACTTTCTTTGAATATTTTTAATAGTATTTTACCTTTATTGAATGAATCAAACAATTCATTCTTTAATACCATTCAGCCCTTGTTGAATGAATTCAAATAATTCATTTTATAATACTATTGGGCCCTTGTTTAATGGACTCAAAACCGTGAGAATACAAGGCTGCAATTTCCTCAGCTTGTGAGGCCATCCTCGGCCTTTCCATACTTGGCATTTTTAATTCAAAATTTTCTTCTTTTTCCTTGATGAATGAAAACCTGTTTTCTTATATGAATGCACTCAAACGCACAGATTAGTCATTAAACATAATCATAATCTTTTAATTAATTTTGTTATCATTAAAACCAATTAAGAGAGATTTTGTCTCAACAGTATATTTAGAAAAGACACGTATTAAGCTACACCTAAAAATTAAGGGACATTATAGGGTTAATAGTGTTTTTGGTACATGGAATATGGGTTTAATCTATTTTAGTCCTTGAAATATTTATTTCCTTGTAATTTTAAATTAATCTAATTTATACTTTTTTTATGAATAAATTGATTTAATTTTAGTCATTGATAGTATTTACTTATACCAAAGTGATTGTGTGGCAAAATAACTTGCCAAATAATAATTTTCTTATCAATTTTTTTAATTTAGTAAAAGATAATAATTATTTTTAATAATGTTTTAATTTTTATTATGTGACTCATCTAATAACAATTTGTAGATGTAATAAAATAAAATAAAATTATATTATCTTTTTTTATCTTCATCCTTTAACTGATTTTAAATATGTCGTTTTTTGTCACTTCAATATTTAATCTAGTATTAATTTATCATTCTCTTAAACAAGATCAAAACTTTGAATTATGGAAGTTGGTAATATGATAGCAATAAACATTGTTTTTAATTGAAATGAAATGTGAAGTTTATGTGTTGTTTTTTTTCCTTTAATGTTGTTATTTAATATAAACTTAAGAGAATTAATTGCCTCTAATATTATCATTAAGCCTTATATATTCTACTTTTTTGACATCTCTTCGTATCATTGGATTTTGTTGTCTTTTCTTTTCATGTGTCAATTATATCCTACAAGAAGGATTGATAATACTTAAATTGACAAAAGTAATATTTCACAATTTAAGTTTTTTAAAAACAATAAGAGCTAATAAAATAACAGAATGTGACAGAGTAAAATAAAGTAAATGTTTAAGGACATTTATGTAAATGTTGACCCTCTCAAGTGTCATGTGATACTCAAATTCACAACTATTATGTGAACTATATTTCCACAAATTCAATCAATATCAGAAAATCACATATCAACTTCCTTCTTCTTTTTCATGTCATTTTTCACTCTCATCAAAATTTCAAACTTTACTATATACTCATTTCAAAATATTCTTCTTTCTCTCGTTTGATTCTCCCTTTATCATTTCTCTCTTTCTAACCCTAAACTCCATTTTCTCTAACTAATGATATTATTATTTTTTTTTTATAGAAAAGTTAACGAGTACTCTTCAATATACATCAAACAAGAAGAACACAAGTAAGCTGATGAAACAATTTCCTTCTCTTCCATGTTACTTTTAAATTTTTTCTTACACAACTCTTTGTTTAATCAAAGTTTAGGTGTTTTCGTATTTTCTTATGTTTCATCTCCTGAACAAATTTTACAACAAGGTGTTTCTTCAATTTCGTAAATAATATATTTATCTTTTTTGCATTTCTTTTTTTTCTTCTTCATTTAATCTTTTACAAGTTTTTACTTTTCTTATATTCGTTTTATCTATTTCTTATATTCAATTTTATTTTCCATCACTAGTGGTAAAAAATATCAATTAAAAATTTAAAATTATAGACAAAAAATAAAAAATACAGATCTAAAAATAAACAAAGTTCAAATAAATAGTTTTTTTTAACCAATAGTTCAGATCTAGGAATAAAATATACATCCAAAATTATTATTTTTTTTAAAAAAGATAGATGAAGAAAAATATAAAAAAATTGAAATCTGTAGAAAAAAAATATCAACAACATAAACACATCTAAAAATAAGTAAATCTAAAAATAAATAGATGATATTTTATACCAATTTTTCCGATCTAGAAAAAATATCTAAAATTATATATATAAAAAAACTTGTAGATGAAGAAAAAATATAAAAATAATATATATAACTAAAGGGAAGACATATAGAAACACATATACAAATCTTAGAATAAGAAATAAGTAAGTCTATAATGAATGGATAGATGCTTTTTTTACTAATTTGTTTAGATCTAGAATAAAAAATACATAGATTTTGAATTACAAAGAAAAAAATCAAGATGTGAAGCAAAATAAATAGATTCAAAAATTTGATCTTTATTTTTCAAATAGAGAATAGAAAAAATAAATAGATCCGAATTTAGACTAAAAATAAAGAAAAATTATAACTTGCATGGTAGAAACACTACAAGAAAATTGTCATATAGCTACCTTTAGAATTGCAATGAGTGTGGGTCTTAGTAATTGAACTGGTAAGATAATTAACTTTGTGCGTATAGCCATTGAATAGATAAAAAAATTGTTGCCACTTAATCATATTTTTCACGAACGAGCCTCATCCACACAGGAGATAAAGTGTCTTATTTTAATAAATGAAGTAAACTAATTTGGCACAAAATATTAGGGCATGCAAACCTTAGATCAATTTTAAAACTAAATGAACTTCAACTAGTGAGAGGTCTACCTAAACTTAGTTACAAAAATAAAATTATGTGTGGAGCTTGTCAAAAGGGAAAACAAACAAAGAATTCTTTTACCTCTAAGAACTCAATCTCTACCTCAAAGCCCCTTGAACTCTTACATATAGATCTCTTTGGGCTAGTGAAAACAACTTCTCTAAGTGGAAAGAAGTATGGCTTTGTTTATAGTAGATGATTACACTAGGTGGATATGAGTAAAATTCTGAAGAAGTAAGGATGAATCTCACATAGTGTTTATCATATTTTGCAAACAAATAATGAATGAAAAGGGTCTTAAGATTGTAACAATTAGAAGTGATCATAGAGGAGAATTTGAAAATAAGTTATTTGAAAGTTTATGATGAGTATCGAATCTCACACAACTTATCACCTCCTAAAACACCCCTAACAAAATGGAGTAGTAGAAAAAAAGAATCGATCACTCCAATAAATAGTCAGAACCATGTTAAATGATATGAATGTTGCAAAACACTTTTAGGAATTAATACTGCACGTTATACTGAAAATAGAGTCTTAATTAGGTCTATATTGAATAAAACACCATATGAAATGTGGAAAGGTAAAAAATCTAACATCTTTTGCTTTAAACAATTTGGGTGCTTTCGATGCAAGAAGAGTTAAATGAAATTAAGATTAATGATATTTGAGTCTAGTACCTAGACCAAAGAAGAATATTATTATAACCAAGTGGGTTTTCAAACACAATCTAAATGAAAAAGGTGAAGTTGATCACACTAAGACATTTGCTCTAGGGCTCACGATATAAGCTATTCGTATCTTACTTTCTTTCACTGCAAATAATAATATTACATTATTTGAAATGGATGTTAAAAATATTTTTCTAAATATTTATATAAGTGAAGAAATCTATGTTAAACAACCATAAGATTTTGAAAGGTCTGAATTTCCAAATCATGTTTTTAAACCTAGGAAATATTTTTATGGTCTAAAACAAATACCTAGGGCATGGTATGGTATACTTAGTAAAATCTTGGTTAAAAATAACTTTGAAAGATAATAAGTGAATAATACACTTTTCAAAAAATCAATAGGAGATGACATTATTATTATTTAAATTTATGTTGATGACATTATTTTTGGATCTACTAATGACACTCTTTGCCAAGAATTTTTTAAATAGATGCAGTTTGAATTTCAAATGAGTATGAGGTAATAGCTTAATTTCTTCTTAGGGATACAAATTCAACAAAGTCAAAAAGGTCTATACATCTATCAAACTAAATATACAAAAAAGCTTTTTAGGAAGTTTAAGTTGAGTAATTGCAAACATATGGCTACACTGATGCACCCAATTTGTTGACTTGAAAGAGATGATTCAGACCAAAAAGTTGATAAAAAAACCTATAGATAAATGATAGGATCCCTACTTTATCTTACCACTACCAGACCTGACATCATGTTTAGTGTATGTGTATGTGCAAAATTTCAAGCTAACCTAAGGGAATCACATTTAACTAATCTTAAGAGAATTCTTAGATACCTAAATGGCACTACCAACATTACGTTGTTATATAAGAAATCTTTTGAGTACAAACTAAGTTGAGTACATTTAAGCTGCTAGTTGTAGCTCTCAACTAGTTTGGATTAAACATCAACTAAAAGACTAAAAAATCCTAAACCTTACCTTCATACTTGATTTATGTTGTGATAACTTCAAAGTAATCTAGTTTAATATTAGCTTTTATTAGTTTTTAAATTTTCCTGTAAAATGTTATATTCATGTTATTCAAAAAAAAAATCATTTTCAAGTTTTTTTGTTTCATGACAAAATAGGGAGAATATATTTGATAAAGTGGGGATGAAAAGAGAAAATGATACTTAGACTTAGGGGGAACCATAAGTTAGGTTGAGTCAAATAAGTATAAAGAAAAATTGTTATAAAAAATACAAGTTTTTATATTTATGATTGAAGAAATTTTTTAACCAAATTAAAAAGAAGATATGATAAAATGTTTTTAAGGAAAATCTAAAAAACGATTTCATTCTGGTTTATGATTGAAGAAAATATTTAATCAAGTTGAAAAGAAGATATGGTCAAGATTTGAAGAATATTTGATCAAGATTTATCACAAGAATATATAAATTATTTACAAAAATATTAATAAAGATTTATCAACAACAAAATATAAACATAATCAATATGAAAAATTTACGAACTCAATATAAACAAATACGAACAAAATCGATTTGAAAAATTTACAAACTCAATTTGAATAAAATACGAACATAATCAATTTGAATATTTTACAAACTAAATCTTAACAAAATACAAATATAATCAATCTAAAAGAACTGCTCAGATTGGATTCAGAAATAAAGAATTAACTAAAGAACATATTTTTCAGAATTATTTTTTAATAAGATTATTGTTGACCAAGCTAGGCATGAAGATACAATTCAGAATTAAACAAGGACTAAATTAAAGCCCTAATTTTATCTATAAATTGACACTCAAGGTTGAAGAATAAGATAATAAAAAATCAAAAAAAGTGATAAGAACTCATATCTCAAAATTCCAAAGTTATTTTAGAGTTTATTGAGAGAAACACTTGTTCAATTTAGAAATATTTTCTAAGTGCTTTTCTTAGAGTGTTAGAGTCATTTTGAAATCAACTTAGTTAGAAGCAAATACATAAAGTTCCAATTTTTTGTATCCAACCCGATAGTGGTTTAGTCCCTTCTTCAATTTGGGGTTGTCATATTGTTAGGAGAAGACTTGACATGTAGGGTGAAGGTGATTAGTTCCTCAAGAACTATGGGGTTCTCAGGGGGTTTGGGAATAGTGACTCGGAGGATCAGGTGATTTCTAATTCAAGGTATTTAAATTAGTGGATTAAAGCCTTATGAATGATGTGATTATATATAGCCAAGTTAGTGGTGAACTAGAATAAATCTATTTGTCCAATTATTTATGCTTTCATTGTTTGCTGTCTCTGAACCTGATTGCTTCTTATCTAAGTAATTCATAAAAAACAACCAACCTTAATCAAATTAGTAAAAAGTTATCAACTTTGTCAAATACTATTCATCCCCCCTACTTTTAATCAAAAAACATCAATTAGAGTTGGTTAAGTGCAAATATGATGATGATAGTTGACATGGATGAGGGTGTTGTACCTGCAAAAACTTCAACTTCAAGTTAATATTTGAGTAAGGTGTTATTTACGATGATTTTCAGTAGAATGATAAGTCTACCAAATTCGATAAAAAATGAATATTTAATAACTAAACTTTTAGAAAAATTCATTAGTAATTGGGGCGACCTTATGTGTGTATCATGCTATTGTTATATTTTGTATGAAATATATTTGTTTTCAAGACCTGAAGATCACTAAAACTTAACTTTGCATCGAAATAAATTCAATGAATGAAACTAATATTTAAGAGTAAAATCGGACTTAATTTAAAATTTTATAATATAAAAAAATAAATTATGAGGAATTTAAATGAATAATTTTAAAAGACTACAAAAATGTAAATGCTGAAGATTAAATTTCTTGAAAAAAAAATGACTTGTAAATGTAAATGAAAATTAAAGTTTGATGAGGAAATAAATGATTGGCTTGAAGACATGATATAAATTTTAAAGACAATTAAATATAAACTTAGTATTTTGAAGGCTTGAATCCTTTTCCAATTTAGGAATGGACTGCATAATCTAAATATTTGACCCTAGCTCCTTCAAATGAATTGTTATATATAGAAAACTAACGCTAATAAATTGTTCATCGGAGTGACATACCACATTTCTATTAGTCTACTCAACTAACTAAATTCTAATATTAACATGCTAAATGTGGATAGATTTCAGATAATGTCGATGTTGCCATTATTCATCCATCTTCATAAACTTTCTTGATTTTATTTTGTTCATTGACAAAGGAACTTGTCGATGTTGCCATTAATCATCTACATAAACTTTGTTGACTTCATTTTGTACATCGACAAAGACACTTGTTCTTACAACTATCTTCCCTTTATTAATGTCATAATGTGTCACCATTTCTCTCGAAGTTCTAGTCCATATTCTTGTATTTTTTTTACATGAGTTAACTTGTAATTTTGACTTTGAGTTGTCAACTTTTGTCATTAACAAATGCCCCCAAATTTTGGTCACTTCATGTCAATTGGAAGAACCGAAATTTGCTCTTTTTGTTGAACTTATCCGCATGGCACACATTAACATTTGAAAATGAAACCTCACTCAACGATCATTTTATGTCAAAAACGTCTCATTTCAATCTTATGCTGAAATATCCATCTATATTCCTTCAATTTTCTGTTTTTTTTCTTTAAATTTTATCATAATCTTTAACTGGCACTACCACATTTTGGTCCTACTACAACGCTTAATTTTGAATGGTAAAAAAATCGTTTCTGTAGAGTCAAATAGAGAATGGTTGTTATATTTCGTTGTTGTTGCACAATAAATTTCATAATTTCTACTCACACAACAATCTTTGTTATATTTTGTTTTTATTAAAACCGTTCTCTTAGCCAAAAAAAAAAAAAATTGAATAAAAAAAATTATAAAATCTTTCATCACGGCGCCCTTCCAATTGTCCACCAAAATCGATTTTCAATCTAAATCCTCCTTGCACAAGCTCTCAACAAACTCTACTCACACAACAATCTTCGTGTAACCCTTGCGCAAACTCTATCATTCTCACATAAAACAATCTTCACTGTCTTCTCTCTCAGTAACCCTCTTGATATCGTTCAACCTGAATGAAAAAGGGGAAAAACATCGATTAGGTTTTTGTGTCGAGTACAATTTTCTCGTGATTTCCCCCATTTTTTCGCAACTCTACATCAATTAGGGTTTTGGCATCTTGCGAGACTTGCAAAAGTTTGACCTCTTCGTGACTTGGTGAGTTTGGTATGTATTTTCATCGTTGCTCTATTATCGCTCAACCTTTGCATTGATTACGTTTGGATTACTCTAAAAATAACTCTATAATCATCTTCAAATGATTGATTTTGGTATCGCTCTTTATTCTATTTCATGTTTGTTGTTTCTTAATCTATGACATCTTGTGGATTCTAAAATATGAGAAATTCATCTCTCTAATCTTAGAAACACTTTGAAAAACTTGAAGCATTAAGGATGGATATATGGTTATTTCCGTTGATTGTTCATATAACTTGAGATATTGGTTGTTTATTTTAACCTCTCTGCACTATGTTAATTAGAACATTAGTATCCTTAATCCGAATATGTAGTGTTTGCAAAATGTCCTAAGTAAGCAGAGGTACTTTATTATGCATGAAGGTGGTAAATAGTAGCATTTTGCATATGCAGAAATGAACTTTTGCATCTCAACATTGTTAGATGCTCTTTGATAAATCGAGAAGCTTCTGTTAGCCCGAAAGTAATCCTTACTTGGCCTTACCGTTGAGGTGTTTGTTAACATAAGCTTGAAATTTGACTTGAGGTCATGCTTCTTGTTAGTTATAGCTGCAATTTTCTTGATTTCATTGTTCTATCAATAATGTGATGTGATATGAGTACATGAAATATAAGATATAAGTTATTTTATAATTTTATTTGAGAGTAAGCTATTTTTTGTTAATTTTCTATCTAATATTTTTAATGTCTTTTTTATATACTTTGATTTAATGTTGCAGCTCTGGTTTTTTTTTTTTTATTATTTAAAAATTATTGTTGGTGTTTAATTTGAATTTTGCATAGAAGATACTTTGAGATACTTTTGTTTTCATGTGAGTATTTGATAATTGATACCAGTTCTATATTGTATTTCTTTGTGCTTTGAGTGATTGATTTGATAAACAGCCATGGTGTTCATTGTGCTTTCACCATATAAGCTTATTTTAGTTAGTCATGGAGTCACCAATCGGGAAGTTTCTCTCTCAGATTTTGGTTAGTCACCCACATCTCATGTCTGCTGCAGTGGAGAGGCAACTAGAGCAATTCCAAACCCGATTGTGATGGCGATGAACAAAAGGAAAAGCCTTCTGCTTCAAGAATTGACTTAGTTTTGTACAGGTTTGTTTAAAACTTGAGAGCATCTGTTATTTTGCTTTATTACTATATATTGTTCATAAATCTTGTAAAACTTTGATTAAATGTCTTTCATGGATCCCTTATTTGATAGATGCTATATTTCACTTAAATATTTAAGACTTTTGAGTCACATTATTGTGAAACAAAAAACTGAACAATCCTTGCTTTTATCTATTATACATGTTTTAATTGATATACTTGAAAGAAGTCTTACGGTTTAAAGCTTGCATTGATATTTGACTCCAGAAGCGATTCATAAAAAGAAGACAACATCTTGTGGATCCCAATTCTTCCACCTTGAATGTATGTTTGGTGTATTTTTTTTTTGTTTAGCATTAAGAATTGACTTGGTTGTTTTTTTTATTATTACTTGGTACTGCATTCCTCTGTTAACTTAAGCAGTTAAGCTTTGTAACTTATTTTTTTGCAATTATAATGGTGCAAGTTTTTGAAATACTCTCAGGCTACTTACATTCTCGTTCATGTAATATTAATTGTTTCTTCATATTCTAAAGGCAGGTTTTTTTGCTAAATGACAATGTTAATCTAAATAAATTTTATACTTGCATTAATGTTATTTATTGAATATATTATTTTTATTTTGTAGATGAATGATGGTGGTATTGATGAAGAATTTCAATATTTGAAAGCACAAGATTATATACGTCGATATTTAAGTTTTTTTTTGTTTTTTTTATAGACAGTTATTTTTATTTCAAAGATGTTATTTTGATTCCCTCCTCTTCTCTAGAAGATAAATCAGACAAATTGAATTAATACATCGTACGAATGATCGACTGTTACAACGTCTCTTCAATTTTTATTGTTTAATTGACACATCACTACCGTAGGTATATCAATATATATTGTGTTTGACCACTATAATAGTGGACAATGAACTTTAACTAAAGTATTACAATAATTTTATATTATCGTAGTTGTTATAATGTTTAATGAAATTATTTTTTTGAAATATAATAATTTATGATATTATTTTTTAAAAATATTTTCTTTTTTTGCAACGGTTATATAGCGTTGTCGTATCTTACATAGAGCAATTAAAAAAGACCTACTAGAACGGTTTTTACAAAAGGAACGGTGCAAATCCGTTGGTAATTCTACTATAAAATTGTTCTCTAAAAGGAAGCAACGAGAACGATTTTAATTTGGCAACGGTGTAAAATCGTTGTTGTTGTAGATTTGAAAAACCGTTCTAAAAAGGGTAGCTACAACTACGGTTTTAACAAAGCGTTGTTGTTTCAAAAAAAAACCGTTGTGTAAGGCAAAAGCAACGCGTTGGTTCCCTATGGACTGAAAACCATTCTCATAGACTATGGCAACGTTTTTTTTATGTTAAACAACGGTTTTTGTGCATTGCAGTAGGGCAAAAATGTTGTAGTGTGGTTTCATCTTCCAAATCGGCTACGTCGAGCAACAATCTACTTCTAGTCATTGTGATTATCAAAGAAACAATTATGTCATTGCTGACTTATGGCAACAAAGCCAGATCATTCATCTCATATCTCCTACTTCTAATTCTATAAAACCGTCCATTTTAGGACCTTTCTTTGGATCTCAAGGCACTCATTCTGAATATTCCTCTCATTTTCCTTGCTATGAAAACAACCACATTTGGATATTTGGATAGTTTCCTCAACACACAACCTCTATTTATTAAATATACTCGTCTCGTTAGAGTTCCACTATCTACTCCTATTTTAGATATTTGGATTGGTGGAATAGTATTCAAGCATCTCGTGGTTGCTTTTAGAGGGAAATATATATCTTTTATTTATTCAATTTTCTCGTTTTCCTGTGAAAATGGAACAAGTATAGTAAATTAGTCGATATGTCATATGGACTCTAGGTAAGGAGGTTGAATAGGGTCCTATTTTTTCAAAGTTTTACCGATCAGACAATGGAAGCTATTTGATTGATACATAATAGTGTACCTATTTGTATGAAATAACAGATTTTTAAAACGTGTGGTATTGAAACTAATTAATCCAAATAAAAAAGGTAGTTTAACACAAGAAAAATGAATTGATTGAATCTAGTAATATGATAATCGATTCAACCAAATATAAATATAACCTTAATTGCTTAATGATGAACTAATGATATATGAAATCAAAGGTAACAAAAAAAATTCAATTATAAATACAATCCACAATTGTTAGAGATAAGTTTAAAACATGCTCAACAATTCAAAACATGACATTAATTTAAAACAAAATTTTCAATATTACTAATATTTCTATCATTTACAAATAGAAAATAGAATTTTTCACCATCGAATACCATAATGAACATAAACACATATATATTAAATGAGTTAAGGGAAAAAGAAAAATACACTAAGATTTGTATTGGTCCATTTCCTTTGTAATTGCATGTATAGTATGATTGATAGTACAAGAAGGAATTTAAATTGTGTTCATTATTTAAACCTTTTTCTTTCAATATTAGTTCTTTATCAAAGGTTGAGCTTGGAAACAATATAATGAAAGAAAGAGGGAGGCAACACCTTTGTTATGTATATCTGCAAGTTGGGCGGTAGAAGAAACAAACATAAGATGGACGTTGCCATTTTGAACTTTCTCATGAACTAGATGACAATCAAGCTCTATGTGTTTTGTGCGCTCATGAAAAATGGGATGTTGAGCAATTTGTATTGCAAAATTGTTGTTACAGAAAATTAAAACGTGGAGTTTAATAGGAATATAAAGATCTTTAAGAATATATAAGAGCCATTAAATTTCACAAGTGGTGCGTGCCAAAACGCGGTTTTTCTTTTGAAGAAGAATGTGAAATAATTGTTTGCCTTTTGGATTTCCATGAGATAAGTGAAGAACCAAGGAAGACGAGCAAACCAGTGATGGATTTTCTAGAATCGGGACAAGCAGCCCAATCGCTGTCACTGAAAGCAGACAACATGAGAGGAGGAAAGGAAGAAGAAGAAAAATTTAAGCCCTTTCTAGGGCAGCCTTTAAGGTAGTACATAATTTTGGTTGCAACAAAGATAATAAGAGTGCTTTGGGAAGGAAACATATTGGCTAAGCTTGTGAGTATGGAAAGAAAGATTAGGCCTAGTGTTGGTTAAGTAGAGTGTAACACCCCGATTTTTAAAAGCGAGAGTGTATTTTTTTTTTCAAAACAAATTCATAAAACAAAGAAATAAATAAGGAAAATACCTTTGGATAAATGTTTAAGTCATAACCCAATGCCAATTAAGTCAATATAATTTACAAACAGCGAAATAGTTTTTGAAATATGAATCCAAAGTATTTACACATCAAAAAGTGGTACATTGAACCCATCGAAAATAAAATGTCATGCTGACAATATTAGTATAGGTATAGTCTTCCAATTTAAAATAAACATAATTCAAAAGAAAGACATCTAGTCCCTATACGTCAACCTAATCTTATCATTCTACAAAAACTATACATCCTGAGTGATCTTCACGCGCCCCGCAAGATCCTCCTAACATAGCTCCAGTAAGGTATTCCAACTACATCCCCATCCACAGGGTACGAATCGGTAGGATTCTCCTGGCTCTCATATGAGGGCAAAGCCTAGATTTCCACAATAGTTGTAAAGGGTCACCAACCGAAATTAACAATTAACACATAACATTTAAGTTTTTAAATGCACAAAAAAAACTTTCAACTTAACATGCACCTTAAAAGGGTTTTCCATATGTTAAACGTTCATATAATACTTGCCAAGTAAAAATGAAATTAAAATAAGGTTTTAATCAATCAAGAAATAAATCAACTGACCAATCAATTGATGAATCAATTGGGAAATCGATTGTCTGACTCATAATAAAAGTTTTTACTAAGCAAATCGATTGGGAAATTGATTTCTTAAAGGTTTTTAGTGAAAACTGTATTCTGGGTTTAAATCAATCGATTGGGAAATTGATTTTTTTTAAATAGCTGAGCCCCTGTAATTTTGCCAAATCGATTGGCAAATCGATTTTGATAAATAGCTGAGCCCCTGTAACTTGCCAAATCGATTGGCAAATCGATTTTGATAAATGGCGGAGCCCCTGTAACTTGCCAAATCGATTGGCAAATCAATTTTGATAAATATCTTTTAACAGAATCGATTAGGAAATCGATTTCTCTGAAGTTTTGCTCAATTACATAAACTGAATCAATCATAATTACACACAACACACAATTCCGAAAAACAAACACTTAGCAATTACAACGCAATCACCACGACGTCTTGAGTCTCGAAATAGTTTTGAAATCAATCGCACTTACACACAATTTCAAAACATAACACTTAGCAATTTCAATACAATCACAACGACATCTCAAGTTCAAACACTCAATCATAACCTTGAATCAAACACGACTCGCGTGTCAAATCGATTGGCAAATCAATTTTGATAAATATCTTTTAACAAAATCGATTGGGAAATCGATTTCTCTGAAGTTTTGCTCAATTACATAAACTGAATCAATCATAATTACACACAACACACAATTCCGAAAAACAAACACTTAGCAATTACAACACAATCACCACGACGTCTTGAGTCTCGAAATAGTTTTGAAATCAATCGCACTTATACACAATTTCAAAACATAACACTTAGCAATTTCAATACAATCACAACGACATCTCAGGTTCAAACACTCAATCATAACCTTGAATCAAACACAACTCGCGTGTCAAACACCCTAATGCGATGCGTATATGCCAAAACGCATGGACTCGAAATTCAAATCAAACTCTTCGGGAGTAGAAAATCGTAATTGTACAGTCTCTCACAGACCAGCACTTATTACCAAGGTGCCACCTATCACGGGTCTGCACGATTTATTAATTTTTAGCCTATCACAAGTCTTAGACCTCAATTCCACACAAAATCCTCCGCGAGAGGCGTAAATCCTAAACGTACAGTTTCTCATGAACGAACACGAGTGCAGTCTCTCATGAACAAACACGGGTGCAGTCTCTCCCGGACAAACACGATTTCCAAGGGTGTAGTCTCTCACAAACAAACACCAGCTCTCACGGACAAACACAATTTATCAGGGTGTAGTCTCTCACGGACAAACACCATTAAGTAAAAGCAGATATTAAAAGATTCCCCGTTTTTAATACCCATTTAACTCTTACAATTCGAACGACAATCATTAAGTAAACGTAGATATTAAGAGATTCCCTATTCTTAATACTCATTTAACTCTAACGATTTTCACTACAAACATTAAGTAAACCAAGATATTAAAAGATTCCCCATTTTTAATACTCGTTTAACTCTAATGATTTTCACAACAAACATTAAGTAAACATAGATATTAAAAGATTCCACATTTTTAATACTCATTTAACTCTAACGATTTTCATTGCAAACATTTAGTAAACAGAGATATTAAAAGATTCCCCATTTTTAATACTCGTTTGACTCTAATGATTTTCACGACAAACATTAAGTAAACAGCGATATTAAAAGATTCCCTATTTTTAATACTCGTTTAACTCTAATGATTTTCACATTCCACACAGAACATACTCAAACATATTCTCAAATTCAATCCACAATTCACACCAAATCACATCAATTCATTTTTTCACAAAATCCAGCCAAACACATCTCAAATTTCATAAGTATTAATTATTAACACGTCAAATACGACGAACACAAATCATCGCAACCCACCACTCAAACACATCAAATTTCATTTCCTCAAAATTATACATAATGGGTTAAATTCATTTTCTCCAAATCAACACTTCAACCCTAACAAAATTCTTTTCCACACAACCACATATAGGTCCCTAAATGCAAACTAAAAGTTTGGAAGGAGCCCTTACCTTAACGTTAGCTTTAACGTGCGATTACGGTACCGCGAGTAAATCCGGTAAAATCTCCGCTCGCGACGTTGCTTCCAAAGTTGGTTCACTAGCACCGTAGCATGGTGGTGAGCAACTTTCCCTTCTATCTCTTCGCGAAACAAAGCTTAGATCTAGATGAAAGGTGGAGGTTTGTGTTTGACGGTTTTAAAATCCCTAACACTGTTTTTCTTCGTTTTCGAATCAACGAGGAAGTATGAAGCTGAGAAATCCTTGCTTTCTTACCCACCAAGCCTTGAGTTTCTATTCTTGAAGCAAAAGAAAGAAAAAGAAAGCGAAGCCAAATAAGAAGAAAAGAGGGAGAATCGCGAGGCTGGAGGAGGAAGAAGACGAAAATGTTTTTCTTTTGTTTTTCCTTCCTTCTATTTTCTCTTCTTTCTATTTCCTTTTCTTTTCTTTCTATTTCCTTTTCTTTTCCCTCCAAACAAATATATATATATATATTATAACTTAACAAATATCTCAAAATATTTAGATATTTATTAAAATTACCATTTCACCCATAACCTCTCCAAACCACTTTTTGTTAAAAATATCTACTATCGTCGCAACTCAATTGACAGATACAATTTTCAGCAACTCGAGTCATTTTTAGCAAAACTCCCCAGAATTAAATTCTTCGTAAAAAATTCATCGCAGTTAATTTAATTTATTTATCGACGAGTAATTTTAGTCGGGTATCAGAATATCTTTTTGGTCATTTAAACTCCCAAAATATTAATAACTTGGCTAAAAAGCCTTCGAGTTCAATGCCCAAAATCCACTAAAATACATAAAGTATAATTTAAAATTATTGGTCTTACATAGAGCAAGAGACCAATCAATCTTCAATATAGCCTGTTGTCAAGGAAATGATTGCTATCATCCTTAGATAACTTCAAATTGGGCAACATGGGGGTATAAATTGGGTTGTATATGAGAAGTCCCATATCATCTAAGGGTAGAAATTGCCCTTTGATGATTCAGCAACGTCTTTGATTTGAAATTGAGAATGGAGAAAAGACTTAACATATTATATTTCTTGGGAGTCATTGCCATTGAGAACGATATCATCTACATAAACCAACAAAAAAGTGAAACGAGTATTATGGGATTTAAATTACAAGGAATCACCATTAATAGATTGAGTATATCCCAAAGTTAAGATAATAGGAGTTAGTTTATGATTCCAATTTTGATTTGCTTGTTTTAAATCATAAATCGACTTGGTCCATTTCCAAACTAAATTTGGTTTCAGAGGAGTAAAACCAGGAGAAAGTTGCATGTAGAAATCCTCATGGAGATCCCTGTGTAAAAAAACATTGTTGACATCTAATTGATATAAATGCCATTGTTTAATACCAATAATAGCCAAAAACAAGTATAATGATAATCTTTGTAATTAAAAGAGAAAATGTTTCTAAATAATCTACTCCTTCCAATTGAGTATATCCTTTAGCAACAAGTCTAGCATTGTGCCTTTCAATACTACCATCAGAGTTGAGTTTGATTTAAAAAACCCATTTACAACCAATAAGATCTTTACCATTAGGTAAATTAGTTAATTCCCAAGTTTTATTAACTTCAAGAGCTTGAATTTCTTGGTCCATAACAAGCTTCCAACAATCAAATTTAATTGCTTGTGTATAAGAACGAGGTTCAAGAATAGAAGATAAAGCAAATAAATAAAATTTATAAGCAGCGGAGACATTGTCATAAGATAAAAAAAATGTCTTAAGGAATGAGGATTATCTAATATAGTATTATTGGAAGATTTAGGGGCAGGAACAATATTACATACATAATCTTGTAAGTAACTAGGAGCATTTCTTACTCTAGTAGAAGCACATACAATAGAATAAGGGGCAATGATAGTATCAAAAATAGATTTATTCATAATAGGGGGAATATCTTTTAAAGTAGCAACATGAATATCAAAATTAGGGGAATCGTGTGAATGCTCATGGTCAGACAATTGTGTTGGACAAGAGATAGGATCAACACCTTTAGTATCACAAGATAAGTCAAAAGTGTTATGATTGATAGGGAAACGAAGTAGAGATTTATGAGTATGTGATTGAGTAGAATATTGTTTATGGAAAGGAAAAACGTTTTTGTAAAACACCACATGTATGGAAAGAAAAATATGATAGTAAGAAAGTCAAATAAAACATAGTCCTTTACTCCATCTCTATGTCCTAGTACAAAGCATTTTCTAGCACAAGGTTGAAATTTTGTTCTATTAGTAGAAATAGTTGCGGTAAAACACAAAGAACCAAAAATTCTTAAATGAGACAAAATATGTTCGTTATTATACAATAAAAAATGAGAAGACACATTATGTAATTTGATAGAGGGAAGTAAATTTAAAATGCGAACAACATATGTAATAAAATAACACAAAAAGAAAAGATAAATGAGATTGAAATAAAAGACTCGTAGCGATATTGAAAATATGTTGATGTTTTATCTCAACCACCCAACTTTGTTGAGGTGTCTCAACACAATAAAAGGAAACCATGGAAAATTTAGTGTCATTATTCGAACATATAATTTTGACTTTGTTTTTAAATTGAGTTTCAACATAACGAATGAAATTAATAAGATGATTTATGGTTTCATGCTTAACATTCCTCAATCTAATCCAACTGAATCTAGATTTATCATCCACAACTGTTAAAATATTTATGACTGTGTAAAGAAGCTGTAGAAGTAGGACCCCATATATCAACACATAATATCAAAGGTAGAAGAAGAAAATGATGCACTGTTAGAAAAAGGCAATTTGTTTTGTTTTGAAAAATGACAAACATCCCAATATTTCATGTCCATAAGAGATATAAAATAATGTTGTTTAGCTACATTCGTATGACAAATAGAAGAAGGATGGTCGAGCATATAATGCCAAACCTGGTCTAAAGGAAAAACTATGGAAATAATATCCACAACATTAATAAAAGGAGTATGTTTTGCTACAACATTAGATGTAGATAAAGGATGAAAAAAATTCATAAAGTCAATTCTTAAGGATAGCACTACCAATCATTTTTAAACTTTTAAAATCCTGAATCACACAAGAATCGTAAGAAAATGTTAAAGTACATGGAGTAAACTCAATGAGTTTACTGACAACAATAATCTTGTTAGAAAACAAGGGAATATAAAGAACATTATGTAAGATTAAGAACTCATTTAAAGAACAGTGCCACTAATTGAAGCTTGAGTAAAATTTCCATTAGGAAGTTTGACAGAAATTGGTGGAATAGTTTTGTAAGTTGAATAAAAAGATAAAGAATTAGTAAAATGATTTGTGGCACCAGAATCCAAAATTCACACAATAAAAATATTACCTTGTTGTTTACCTGTGTCAGAAGATGCATAATGAACTTGATGATTGCTAATCAAATTTAAAACTTGAGGAGTGCTTGTGGAAGTAGATGATGGTAGGAGAGCCAACAACCCTTGAATTTTGTCCTTGGTGTAAGGGGGAAGAGATTCAGTAGATGCACGAGATAAAGATTTGACATTATAAACGTTTTTATTGGTTTGATACACAAGAGGAAAATCATGGAGAAAGAAGCATTTGTCAACAATATGACTGGCTTTCTTGCAATTAGTGCATAGTCTAGGAATTTGTGGTTTTCCATAATTTGATTTAAAGGTGTATTTAGGTTTACCATTGGAAGGTTTATTAAAAGAATTTCGAGAATCAATAGCTAAAATCGTTGGTTTGGGAAAAGACCAGTGTGTAATTGGTGTTCTTGTTGAAGAATCGTCGAGTAAACTTTAGTAAGAGGAGGGAGAGGATCAAGAAAAAGAATTTGGGAACGAACACTTGTAAAAATAAAGAATCAAGTCATGATCACAATATTGAGTTATCGTCTTTAACATGTTGCAACATCCATTAAAGGAAGAAGTGCAAGAAGGAACGAGTCTTAAATTGAAGAGTTCATCAGAGAGCTTCTTGAGAGTTGTAAAATAAGTCATGACCGTAAATTCTCCTTGTTTAATGATGGACAAATCTAAAGTTATTTGAGTAATTCTGAAGAAATCATCTTGAGAAAATCAGTTCTTGAGTTCTTGCCAAACAACGGATATGTCATCAATCCAAAGAATGCTACCAACAATATCAGGGGAATTGGAGTGATAGAGCCAAGAAAGAACAAGAGTATTGCAACTTTTCCAGGCCGGGAAATCTGAAGCGGTAAGGTCTGGTTTGTTGATCAAACTATCAATAAAGCCATATTTGTTTTTCATTTTAAGAGAATATACATCGTATGAGCCCATGGATGATAGTTTGAAGCATTCAAAACGGGAGACACCAAGACAAGAGGCGAATTCTCATTGGAATGAATATAAAAGGGACTGCTAAGATCTCAATTCGAATGAGGAGGATCAGAAGGAGGAGGAGGCGGCAACGATGATTAAGGTATATCAGCCATGGAAAAAGGAAACATAAAATAGGAAGAACGAATAAGAGAAGAACAAAAAAGGAAAGAAGATAAAGAGATGGCTAAAATAGATATTTGACAACTAATAGCATGTTATTTACTAGAATTACCTCATGATTTTATTAATTACATAAAATAGCCAAAAAGCAAGTATTTATGTCGACTAATAAAACTTAATGGTATATGGGCTTATCAATTAACAAACTAAGTAATACAAAGCATCCAAACCCAAAAATTAAAACTAACTAATAACAAAAATAAATAATAAAGATATCATATAAAATATAAAATTAAGTAATGTTATCAATTGGTTCTATTCACAAGCAAATTTTTATGGGCACTCATAATTCTATGCATATATTCACGTGTGCCACTATTATATATTAAGGCGTGGACCACCAAAATAAAACAAATATTATGTGTTGGAAGCAATTCGAACAACAAGCTTGATGTTTTGTTGTCATATCTTAGATACTCCAAGTAGCAAACCAATTGAAAAGACATCAAGTGAAAGTTTGGATTCATTTACCATAGGATTCTCTAGTCTTTCTCTCTATTTTGTTCATATTTCGTGGTTATTTGTTGAGTAAATGAAGGAATAAATGGTTGATTAATTTATTTCCTTACCTCGCATTCTAAATCACCAGAACTTGAACCCTTCCGTTGAATCTTGGATTTGTTGATGTGGTGGGATGCGAGTGCGGTGAGATATGTAAGGATGGGTGTTTATGTTAGGGGTTATGAGAGTGTGGGTCGAGTTGTTTGTTTGTGGAGTGTGGAAATACGTTGAATCATAATGGATTAACTGTTAGGCTTAAGATTGTGAGGCGTGAAAGGAAATGGTGGGGTTTGTTTTCTATTGAGTTTGTTGGAAATAATTTGTCTCACAATCAGAAGGGATTATATGATAAACAATTGATAATTTAGTTTCAGGATCAACAAAAAAATGTAATAATTTGTTTTTCCCATTTTGCTTGGAAATTAAAAAGAGAATTTGTTTACTCCTATATTTTTTTATCCGAAAATAATACACAGCATAGTATAATGTCTAAAATCAATGTGATATATGTTACATAAATTTTTCAAATTTGATATTATATCCGGTTTCAATCTGCATATGGTTTTTAATCTGTCAAATTTGGTATTAAAATCAATGAGATATATATAGCATAGTATATTGTTTTCAATATGTCAAATTTGGTATTATAACCACTTTCTTTCTTCAACAAGTTGTAAATTTATCAGAAGTAAAAAGTCAAAGGTTACTAAATAAACATATAACCACTCAAATGTTAACATTTATTTTCATAATATAATTTGTTGGCTAAAGTTATTTTGTGATTTGTATCTTATTTCTCTCTTTCAGTTTTCGCCGCTCCTCCATTTTTCTTGGATCTGTGTGTGCCACGGCTTGTGCCTTGCATAATGATTAGCTCTATGGTGCTTCAAATCAAAGTCTTATAAAAAACTACACAATGTAGCATCAAAGCCAGCTACAATAACATGTTTTTTTTTCCCTTTGTCTCTCATTATACCCTCTTTCGCACTATGCAAGATCAGAAAGTTGAGTTTTAGAACTATTAATTAACTTGTAGATTGGAGAGGTCTTCCAACTGCTATACTCCAAGCCAAATCAATCATTTTTTTTGTTTTACCTTTTTTAATTGATGAAGTAAAAACTCTTACCTTTATGTAATGTGATGCTTTTATATTATTAATGAATTTTCTTGTTTACTAAAAACATTGAATTTGTGTATATGTTATATCAATCATACAAGAAAAAGTATAACATCAACAGAAGAAATAAGCACATTAAAATATAAGTATGCATCATACAAGATATTAAATTAAAAATCCCAAAAAATATTAAGTTTAAGAAGCTAACTAGGTGGAACATCAACATATCAGTATTCCTTTAGGATCTTGTACAAAACCCAAATATTAGTTGATTAATATTAATAACCTAATCGATTAGTCTCTTTCCTGATCAACTAGTACTTCATATGAATCAATTAATTGCTCGAAAAACAATTACTAAATGATTTCTAATTATTCTATATTGATGTCTAAATATCCAAACATTTATCTATTAATACAACCTACTCTTAAGAAATTAAAATTAAATAACAAAAACATGGGGTTAAGTTAAAACTCAAGATATTGATAATAAGTAAGAATATATAAAAAAAGAAAGGACAGTTTTCTTAGAGTGACATCCAAATAAAACTAAGTTTGATTTTTTTATTTTGATTGTGTAGCTTGATTTATATAGATAGATACATATGAATTCATCCCTTAAAATATAAAATCAACATTACAATGAGTGTTAATTAGGAAGTAAATAGAAGGAATACAAAATGGATTCTCTACACCAAAATAAAGAGATAAATTGAGAAAAAAAAATATTGAAAAGAAAGAAAATTAAGACAAAGAAGAATCGATGAAGAAAAAGATGAGAGAATACGGAGATGGTCTAAATACGAAGAAACGTTAATCCAATAGTACAAATTTTAATACAAATTTTTCTCTACATTCTAATTTATTGATTAAAATTTAAAATATATTTATCATCAAATATATATATATATATATATATATATATTTTTGCTAAAAAAAATTATTTAGTGATAAATCATGTACCATGTAAATTTAACAAGAT
>JBBPBS010000635.1:3738035-3947310 GCA_037974835.1 Cicer judaicum
ATACATATATATATATATATATATATATATATTTCAATTAATAACAAAATGCATTAAAAATGTATTTTAAAGAATATATGTTCTCTAAGATATATCAACTATTGTTGTGTGAATCAAATAAACCACAATGAGTGATAAAACTCACCCTCAAGATTTAATATTATTGTATTTTCAATAAGGAATCACTTCAACTTATATAAATTTGACAATGTTGTTATTACTACTTATTTGAAAAAAAAAAACTTGAGTGAAGAGGACAAAGTTGTAGAGTGTTTTAACTCCTGTCTTTTGTGTGTTAAAATACATATTCGAATCAATCAATTTAGATGAATTAAATATATCAATAGATTATTCAATGAAAAAAATATTAAAGCTTATATAATACTTGAGAGGAGAAAAAAACATAAATTTCAAAATACTTTAACAACTAACCTTGGCGTAGATCCAATGCAAAACAGAACTATTGACTAGATTTGCATCATTGTCCACACTGAAGAGTAAAATCAGGAAATGACCAAAAGAACCTTACATGTGATTGGCTTCTCATGGAAATTAAAATAAAAATAGATAACAAAACTGCATATAAGAGCTAAAGTCATTTATATATATAAAATATAATTACAGTCAAATTCTAACGTAAGCCCACAATCAATCCGTTTTATAAAATATTAAACTATGTCGTTTTATGACGAAACAATAATTTAAATAGTATCAATTCATAAAAATAAAAAAAATAAATATATTTCGCTTTGAATAGACGGGGATCCTTATTCATAAATACGAGATCTATTATAATTAATTATTTCTAAAGAATATCGTGAATTGATTAGAATTCTTTTGAAAGTTTTGAAATATTATATACGGATCTACGAAGAAGTGCACATGTAATAATATCCACATACATATATTGCAGTTTCAACACAATCACATCACACATACACAAGCAGAAACCGATTTGAGCCTTCGAATTTAAACAGAAAAGGTCCCAAAACCTAAACCCTAATTTGAGGCGCGAGCGATTATGGCGTCAGAGAACGCTTCTCGATCGAGTTCTACGGCCGATTCCTACATTGGAAGCTTGATAAGTTTAACATCCAGGAGTGAGATCAGATACGAAGGAATCCTCTACAATATCAACACCGAAGAGTCCAGTATTGGTCTCAGAAACGGTAATTCTTCTTCTGCTCACTTGTTTTTTCGAAGGAATTTTCGTTTATGATTTATTTGCTTTGTTCAATTTTAGCTCAATTTGCTAACCTTGATATCAGATCTTGGATCTTTGAATTTAACTTTAATTTTAATTAATGGTTAATCATTCCAGTGTTGGATGAGTCTAAATGATTTGATTCGCTGCCATAGTTATAGAATTGTTTTGAGCTTGTGATTGTTTTTGGGTTTTGTGTTGAAAGGTTGCAAGGGGTCATGATGAGATTCTTATTTATTGCAAAATTTTATTTTAGGGATACATCGCATGTCCTGGACTTGAATTCAATTTGTAAAGTTTATTATCATTGCTAATTATTAAGGTCTTAATCTCCGTGTTATCAAATAGGGACTATAGTGGCACTTAACATATCAGAATTTTAACAAACTGTTACTGTTCTGTGATATGCGACTAGTATAAATTGTTATCAAATAGTGGAGATGGCAGCCCTATAGCACAGTAGTTTAACAGGGTTTGAACAAATCGCTATTTTCTGGGATTTGCGATTGACAACACTTCTTAATCTATCTCTTGTTGGGGTGCATGAATTGTGCTTCGTTTTTTATTGCATGTGATTTTATCTTTGAACTGGCTTAGGGTTTTATTAATTTTTTAGTTTGTTACTTGCTATGCATTTGTGGGTGTTGGATTCATGAAAACCTGTATGGTATCCTTGTCAATAAATGCCAGCATCTAATAACAAAGTCAATAATTGAAGAAGTCCCCAAGTCTTTTATTAGTTACTGAATGTTACTCCAAAAGAAGCAAAATTTAGATACTTCAAAATATGAATGATAATTGAAGGTACTGCTTTAATTATTAATAATAATAGCGTTGAGACACATATTTTTCTCTTTTATGTTAAGATATTTTGTCTTAGTGAGAGAATTATAATGAGCTTTTTTATATCTATTTCAATGAAAGAATAATGCATTGCAATAGATATATCATGAACACAAGCATATATAGCGTTTATATAATTTTATAGGTTGAAGTGCTTTATCTTGTTTCCTTTTATTGTTAGTGATTCAAAATTTGAATTTCCGAAAATTTCCTCCAAATAGATTTTCCCCATTGCTTTCCACTCACTTTTACAAGGAAGAATTAGTTAAGAAAAAGAAAAACAATAGTTCGTTAAATTTAAAGGTATGTCATGCATTGGAATTTGGAATTCTAATGCGGGACTTACGTGGCGTTGGGGTCACCCATCAAACTGGTTAGGTTTTGCCATGCGTTTCTTCTGAGGTTTATGTAAATTTGTATCAGAGTCCGTACATAGTGTGGATATTGGGGCTTCAAATCGTGAAATGTAACATTCCAATTGCAAGGTATGGGGATTGACTCCCACATCAAAAGGATGGTGTTTTAATGTTAAAGTTTATATGTCCTTGGTTTCTCCCACCACAATATAGCCATTTCTGTGTAGTTCTTATACCGTTCTTTCTTTATTTTATGGCTTAAACATTCCATCCATTATTTTCAATTCCATAGCCTTTCACTCCATATGTCTGATCGAAGCTGGTATCTATACTATATTATATAGATAATACTCTACTGGAAATAGTTTTCAAAACAGAGATACAGACAATATAGAAACAGAAAGAAACTGTAACAAGCTAAGAATTCGAGGGCTTGGTTCTTTCCCTTCACAATAATCACTTTGTCATATAAAAAGATAACTGCCACAAACTGTATCAAAGTCAGTTTTGTCCTTCTCGGCCTCTCCTCTTTTACTATTCCTTAACGAGAGGTCTAAGACTAACCACATGAGCTCTAATTGAATTGCTACTTGGTGTTGTGTACTATTTTTGTTTCTCTAAGTCCATTGTTTTCATATTAACATGTATATTGTTTAAAAGTGGAAGCCATATCTTTTGAAACAAGAACCTCATGAAAATTTGTGTAAGATATAAAGGTATTGCTGTTTGCTTATGTTTCAAATTCAAGATCTTCTTGTAACCTTGTGGATTATTGCAGCGTTGATAACATCTTGTTTCGATAGTTATAGGTTACCAAAGAATTGTAAGTTTGTTGTTTACTATCACCATTTAGATTCGCAGTGTGATACTTTTGGTTTTTTTGTGGCAGTGCGATCTTTTGGAACAGAAGGAAGGAAGAAGGATGGTCCACAAGTTCCTCCAGGCGACAAGGTTTATGAGTATATACTTTTTCGTGGGAGTGACATCAAGGTATCAATGATGGGGATATACAAGCACCTTTTTTAAATATTTACTGTTCCTGCTCCTGATTTTTGTTACACATTGGAAACAATGGCATTAACTTCTATGTTTTTTATTTATAAAAACACCTTGTTTGTACAACTTCGTTCTATAATCATTAAAATATTGGTTCATTTATGCAAATATAGGGAGGGGGAACTTTAGAAGGTTGATCTAGTTTTTCATATGCTGCTTTATACGTTATTCTTATTGTTATTACCCCAATAAAGGCTTTGTTTAGATGTCACTGCATTGAGGCTTTGAATGATTTATGTCCATGTTGTATGTGTATCAGATGAGTTGAGAGAACTGTCACAACTTTCTTTTCTGCAGGATTTACAGGTTAAATCTTCTCCACCTGCCCATCCTACTCCACAAGTCAACAATGACCCTGCTATTATCCAGGTTGCTATGAAATTTTTTCTCAATAAAAAAGTCAAATTAAATTAATCTCACGCTAATTACATGGAATTGCATTTGCAGTCTCATTATCCTCACCAAGCCGCCGCATCTACAAGTTTGCCTTCTGGTGCGAGTGGGTCTTTGACTGATCTCAGTTCTCATACTACACAGCCGGGACATCCTGGGTCAAGTTTTCAAGGTCCCTTACCTTTGTATCAACCTGGAGGTAGCATAGGGTCATGGGGAGCTTCTCCACCTGCTCCAAATGCAAATAGTGGTGGGCTTGCTATGCCAATGTATTGGCAAGGATATTATGGTGCCCCCTCAAATGGGCTTCCTCATTTACACCAACAATCTTTGCTTCGACCGCCACCTGGTTTATCAATGCCTTCATCCATGCAGCAGCCTATGCAGTATCCCAATTATAGTCTCTCATTACCGGCTGTATCTTCTAATTTGCCGGAACTGCCATCATCTTTGCTACCTTTGAGTACAAGTACACCTAGTGTAACATCTTCATCTTTACCTATATCAAATTTTCCTCCTGCACCTTCTTCCTTGGCTCCTGCACCACCTTCTGCTTTGTCTCCTGCACCACCTTCTGCTTTGTCTCCTGCACCTTCTGCCCTGTCTCCTGCACCTTCTGCTACACTAGCTTCTGAAATATTTCCTGTTTCAGTAAATAGCAACGCACCAAATGTGTCAACTTCAACTGTAGCACTAGCTGCTAGCTTACCATCCATGACTCAGTTGACCAATTCTGGTCCAGATCTAAATGCTGTACAGCAACCAATATCCAACAAAACTAATACTGTTTCAAATTCAAGTTTACCATATCAAACTGTATCCCAGTTTTCACCTGCAATTGTTGGATCCTCAAATTCCATCCGTACAGAGACACCAGGTCCTACTCTGGTAACTCCAGGTCAATTATTACAGTATGGACCAACTACAGTTTCTTCTGCTCAACCTTCACAAACACCTCATAAGGATGTTGAAGTTGTTCAAGTATCATCAACATCATCTCCTGAGCAATCCCTGACAGTTTCTACTGAAACTAAACCACCAATACTGCCATTGCCAGTAACTTCTGGTCCCAGTCACAGGGTATCTTTCTCTTTATCTATCAGCTTCATGCACACAAGCACACACCTCTAATGCATGGCTGCATTGTTTTGCAAATTATACATTACATTTATCAGTTACATACTAAAACAATTGAAAAATAAATAGCAGCATAGTTTGTGGCTTGGGTATGATTTTGATGAGGTTAGGTAGGTATATGGTTTTGGTACCAACTTAGTCATTTTTCTTCAAAAATATCTAATTTGCATTTGAGGCTAGGTTTTATCCTCTTTCTCTGTGTCGCATGTATCTTGAATCCTTACCTAGTAAGATCTATTTAATAAGTTTCCTTTTTAACTTCAGTTTCTTCGATTGGTAATTTCTTATACTATACTTATTTTCGCAACAAATTTATATTGTTTGCTGTACTATATGGATTTCTTTCTGGTGTTCCTTTTGTTAAGAATTTAACAGATTTGGTATGGTTTATCGATTTTAATTTTATTTGGCAACTGCCATAGATAAGTTATGGGTGGTTAATGAGTCTGTCTCAATTTGATTTTGTTTTTTGATTTTATCAAATAAATATAACATGTGTCATCATACTCATACCTAAACTGCAAGTATGGATATTTTATTATATAAACTTTTTTTACTATCTATTATTTTGATTGAGATGGTAATTTGACATTTGATTGCACTTTTTTAAGCCTGGTGGAGGTCCTATGCAAAATCATCATCATGGCTATAGTTACAGAGGATGCGGAAGAGGAAGAGGAACCGGGGTAATGTTCTGTTTACTGTTTCATTTGATACTTTGGATGGCTTGTACCCTTTGAAACTGTTTCATTTAAACTGAAAGCTTACTGGAAGATTTTGAGTTTTAAAGTTATTATCGAGTTTTATTTTCTCAAGCCTTTTCACTTTCTAATAAATATCTATATAGTGAAATATGTTGAAATAAGATTTATTTTTTTGTAATTGTTTGACAATTTTTTTTGGAACGCCAAATGTTAGTATGTTTGTATATATAAGTGTTCGGTGCGGCTGGGGATAGAACCCTCAACCTCTTTATCACTCAGCTGCTTGAAGGATTATGAT
Source organism: Cicer judaicum (assembly GCA_037974835.1). Lineage (NCBI taxonomy): Eukaryota > Viridiplantae > Streptophyta > Magnoliopsida > Fabales > Fabaceae > Cicer > Cicer judaicum. Next base: position 3,744,027 of record JBBPBS010000635.1, read on the forward strand.
AGATCTGCTATTGTTAGTTAAGAAGTTGTAGTTATGAAGTTAGTTAGTTTCGGTTGGGTTAGTTAGTTTATTAGAGAGATATTTTGGCCCAAAGGCAGGCAGCCTATGAATAGATTACTAGAGGTTGGCATCTTGTTAATCGAGTGATTTATTGCCTTTTGGGCATTGGAAGGTGGGCAGACCCTCGAAGAATTGTCTTTATTTTGTAATTTAGGTAACTCTTCCCCATATTCAGTAATTATTCCAGTTGGTTCTATGAATTAGTTAATTGTGTTGGGTTAGTTATTCAGTGTGCTAGAGAGATAGTTAGGCCCAAGGTAATAAAAATAGGGCCGGACCGGCCGGTTGAACCGGAAACCGGAACCCTATCTGGTCTGTTTAGCCCCTAAAACTGCAGTGTTACAAGACTGGGATTCAAACTGGAAAACCGGAGAAAACTGGAAAACCGGCAATTCTGTTGGTTTTGCTGATCGGCCTCAGAGTACATACCCAAGCACTGAAACCCTAAATCAAAACAAGTCACTGGCAGCGCTGCTGCCCTCCTCATCCGATTCCTCCTTCGTAGACGGTGGTGTAGGTCCACAGTTTCTCGGATGTGCAGGAACGTAGATAGATGGAGAAGGAGTTTGAGTGTTGGCATTGTTAGCAGAAGGTGCATTTTCAGCCTCTGGAGAATGCATAGTATCAGACCCTAGAATTTGAAAACATAAAATCATGCTTTTAGGTCTATCTCTGAAAGTTTACACCAAGTTATACTAAGCGAAACCTATCTCATCAAAAAGTGGTGCGTTGGGGAAGCAAAAAGAAGTTGAAAAAAAAAATAGAAAATGGAAAAGGTGTGAAAAAGGACGGGTTGAAAACGCATTGTATTTTTTACTTTTTTATTATTTGTTCTTTGATTTGTCCTCTTTTTTTTTTTCACATCTATTTTACATGTTTGACTTATAATAATTTAGGTGAAATTTAATTTTAATAATGTGAAATTATAAATATTTTGTTTATTATTGTAATATATATATTATTAAAAATAAAAGAAAATTTAATTAAAAACAGTTCGACGACAGTTGGACCCCCGTTGAAACTTTGAACCTTGAACTGGTAAGACTGGTTCAATAGCCGGTCCTGTTTTGATTACCTTGGTTAGGCCCAATAAGGCATGCTGCCTATAAATAGGGAGGAGCTATTAGAGCATCTTGTTAATTGGGTGATTTAGGGCCTTTTTGCAACTAGGAGGTGGGTAGATCCTCAAAGAGGTGCCATTATTTTGTAACTAAGGGAAGTCTGTCTCATGTTTAGTACTAATACCAGTTGTTTCTATCATATTTTGTCATCATTTTTGCCAGTTTTTTATATATTGATATCTCTGATTTTGAGATCATTAAGTCTGATTAATGCTTTGCAGGGTTTTCGCCCGGTCACAAAATTCACTGAGGATTTCGATTTCATGGCAATGAACGAGAAGTTCAAAAAAGATGAAGTATGGGGTCATCTTGGTAAGAGTAACAAATCTAATTCAGTAGACAAAGATAGGGAAGAAAATACCTTTGATGAAGATTACAGTCAAGATGAAGATAATGACGATTTATCAAATATTGAGGTTAATAAGGTAATGCTATGCTATCTTCTGTGCAACTTGATGTGAATTCAGTTATTACACAATTGTAATTTTGTTGTTAGACTCCACGTTCTGACTCTAATTTTCATTGTTTTGCAGTCTGTTTATAACAAGGATGATTTCTTTGACTCACTCTCGTCCAGTGTGCTTGATAATGCTTCACAGAATGGAAGAACTAGATATTCTGAACAAATTAAAATTGATACTGAGGTAACATTAAAATTGATACCAAGGTCATTTCTGTCTTTTTCATAGATTCATATGGCGGGGCATTGTTCAATTCGTTTGCTCATTTTGTGGTGCAGACTTTTGGTGATTTTGCAAGGTACCGTGGCGGTCGGGGTGGCCGTGGTCCTGGCCGTGGTGGACGTACTCGAGGTGGTTATTATGGAAGAGGAGGAGGAGGAGGATATGGCTATTCTGGAAGAGGAGGGTATGGTTATTCTGGAAGAGGGGGAGGATATGGCTATTCTGAAAGAGGAAGGGGACGTGGCATGCCCCATCACAGTTCTTAGGTTGTAGATACGATTTTTCAAGTCTTTCAGGAGAACAAGAACTGAGGAGACCATGCTACCTTGTTGTGTTTTATGTTTCATTTTCATAGAATAAGTGGACATTATTTTTATCATCATCGTACTTACGAGTTACTACCTTATTAATCCTTTACCAAAAGGATAGTTTGATGAAAAGGTGTTTGTACTTCGGACACCATTTTAATTTAGTTATACACCAATGGGACAGAATTTTACATCGATATATTGTTGGATATTATACATGCAGAAACATTAGTCGATTGTACATTGCTAACCCGTTTATATATTATTTGCAGTTTAATTTATGTTACTGTAATGCAAGATGCCTCCAATGTATGTCTAGATCCTTGATGGAAGTGGCATTTATTCTTGTTTTGGTAATCTCTTTTTAAAAAATTATACCTTTTTTAAGCGTATATACCAAATTGACTGTTTGATATTTGTTTAATTTTCCACTTCACAACAAAATACACAGGGAAAAGTAATTGTAAAACACAAATTATACACATTTATGTTACACTAAACTTATGTCACCAGGTGTGCCAACTTGTTTACGTGATTTTTGACCAATTGAAAAGTCTACCAAATGCGATCATGCATCTTGGCCGGGCTAATTGGTAAATAGGAATGTCCTTACGCGTATACCAAGTACTCGTTTGGTTAAGCATCGACATGGCCTTACTGTGTGCTAGAGATGGTCAAATGCAATTTCACTGCATGTGTGTTTGGCTTCAATTGATGTGAATCAATTCACCCTAAAATAAATTCTAGGTAGAAACTATTATATATTTTGAGCTTTTATGGTGGCATTGAATCAATTCTTAAATGCAGATTTGTTTCCCAATACATCTATCTTCCCACATTATTCATTGGTGTCTCATAACTCCTTTTCTATTTCCATACATGATTGGCATTACAAGTCACCTACGTTCATTCCTTTTTTTCCTGATAGTTTCATGAACGGAGTAATCTCTTGTTAAATGTGTGTTATTTATCAAATTGAAGAAATTACATTTTGATATAGAATATGTTGCATGAGACACAGTAGTACTTCATTATACTAAGAAACCAATTATATTATATAAGGGTTTTGTACCATGCATGCTCATTTTTACCTCCCACCCTCCAATCATGTGTAAAAGACCATTTTACCTTCAATTTAATCTATTAAAACCCAAAAAAAAAAATTTCACTTTTCTTTTTCACCCAATTTCTTCGAAAGTTTGTAATATCTGAATCTAATCCTACCCACCCCTCGAACATTTGAAACTTTTGAATCTCAAAAGTAAGTAAAAATTCGAATATTTCAAATATTCGAAATTTATGAAACTCCAAATCTTTCGAAAGTTTGTATCATGTTGATAGTTTCGAAATAGAAGTCTCGAAAATTTAAAAGTTTCGAAACATAGAAACTTTTGAAAGTTTCATGGAATTAGAAAGTTTTGAAATGGTATTTTTCCCATAAAACTTTCGAATTATGAAATTTTCGAATTTTCGTTGAACAAGAAAGTTTCAAAATACAGAAACTTTTGAAGAATATGAAAGTTTCGAAATGCAAAACTTTCGAGTTTCAAAAATTTGGTATTAATGAAAAGTTTCAAAATGCATTTTTATTAGTAATAAATAATAATAAATTTATAGTAATAAATAATAATAAATTTATGGTAATAAATTAATAGTAATAATAAATTTTATATTTAATTTCGGAAGTTTCAATAATTTTTAAAAAAAAATTGAAACTTTCGAAACTTTTGAAACTTTCGAAATGGAATTACATCGAATGTTGGAAATTTTTGAAGTATATGTGCTTCGGAAGTTTCAAATTCATCCAAACTTTCGAAGTTTTCTGGAAAAATACACTTCGAAAATTTCATATTCATCCAAAGTTTTGAAATTTCTGAAATATTTCATTTCGAAAGTTTGATATTTTTTTAAAATTTCGAAATTAGTAATCTTTTCTACATAATTACATTTCGAAAGTTTTCAATTTTACAAAACTTTCGAAAGTTGGGGGTGGAAAACAGAAATGAATTTTTTTTTCATAATTTTATACAAATTAAATAAACGTAAAATAGTCTTTAAAAAAAATTGAGGGGTGAAAGGTAAAATTAAAGGGTGCTAAGTACAAAATCCTTATATCAAATATAGTTATTTGTTTTTGTTATTGAAATAGTGAAGCTTAACAGGTAAATATTTCACATAGTATGAATGACAATTTCTCCATCATAAGTTACTCTGCAGTTGTGATGATTAGTGATCCACGTTTTAGAACTCCAAACGAACCACAAAACGAGGATTGTTGTTTTGCATCTTAAGAAAAGAATAATAATAAATCTAAACAAACAAACGGTGAGGCGCATCAACAATAATATAAGTAGTAGAAAATCAAACAATTATTATTTTACGTTTATAATTTAAAATATATATACACTTAATTATCATTATGAATACTTGCATTTACACACCATGTAATGTAATGTCTTTCGATGAGGTGCATGATACTCACAACTATTCCATAGAGGTATTCTAAAATTAGAGGAGCAACAGAAATGATTCATCTCAATATTTTCATTGGTTACTCATTGTATCCTATATTAGTATCAAACACCACCGATTTTGAGTTCTTGCAGTGTCTCGTATACATATAATAATATAATAATTTATTAAACAAATACCATAATAATAATATTTGAAAATTTACTTCCAAAGTAGAAAAAAATATCAAATTATTATTTATTTATCACCGTTTTTTTTGTTTAAAAAAAATACATACATCTTTTTAATTAATTAACTTCTTAAGACTATGAATGCAAAGAATAAGAAAAACTTGTTATGAGTGTCCACCACTTTCATAACCCATCTTGTATACTTATGCTTAACATACCTAATAATAATATAAGATATATGTACTTGACATAACTTCAATATTAAAGTTAGTGGCATAAAATTATTGCTAATGTGGCTTCAAGAATCTCTACCATCAGGACTTAAACTAGTATGTTATACCTTTGTGAATGTATAACTTAATGCTAATGTCAACTATATAACACCTACAACATATATTATTCTGTATTTAGAAATATTATTTTGTATAATAATTTTTTACTATGATAATATTTTTGTTATTAAAATATAATTAAATAGAGACAAATGTAGATGTAGTTTCTCAATTTTGTCTAACCAATTAAAAATAATTTTAAAAAAATAATAATACTTTAATAAATATGTTTGCATTTATTATTGTTAAGTAAAGAACCGTCATTTTAGATATAAATTTTGAATTCATATTTACACAAATTTCTATTAAAAGATTAATAATAAAGAAGAAAAAAAACAAAGAAGTATACTTTTTTTTTATCCCTTGTCAAACTTGCTTATGCCTCATTCATCTATGCTGCAAGCTATCTCCATCTTAATTTTTAATTTTTGTTTTATCTCAATAAAGTTATATTTTAATTATTTATTCATTGTATCTATAGATTAAGGAAAAAATTAGTTCCAAAGGAGGACGAGGAAGAGAGTTTATTATTCAAAAGAAACAATCAACAAAGAAAAGAGATGAGGAATAAAAAGAGTAGAAAAAGAAGAAAAGAAAATAATTTTTTTTTTTATAAAAAAGAGAATATAAAACACAAATAAAGTTGAGTAGAAAAAAAACAACAATCTAATTCTATCCTCAAAATTATATATTTTAAGATAAAAAAATTATTGAAAACGAGAAACAGAGATTATTACCGTTCCACCGATAACCACCGTCACCACTATGGCTTCTTCTTCCCAGCATATCATATATCTGTGTCACTCTTGTGATTGTTGTTATGCTCTCTATCTCGTTATTACATCACTTCCATTGATTTGCTTGTTCTGATTTATGTTGAGTTACTATCTCTTTACTACATCACTTTCTTTAATTTGCTTGTCCCTGATTTATGTTAATTATATGAAACTTATATTAGAACTAAAAATGGATTTTTTTTGTTAGGCTGAAAGTTGAGTTTTTTTTTTGAGATTATGGTTTGTTGGTTTATAATGTATTGAAACTTTGTCTTGCTTTAAGATTTATTGAAATTTGAAGATGATTAATTGTTTTTAAAACATACCCGACTGTGCAAACGTAGCCTGAAGCATGCGTATTGTCTTGATTTAAGATTTATTGAAATTTGAAGATGCTTAGCTGTTTTAGAACGTAGCTTTGCTGTGCAAACGTAGCCTGAAGCATGCGCAATGCCTATTGTATGTTATTAAATGATACATCAACTTTTACTATATTAAATCATTATTTATGTAATTCTTTTTTTAAAAAGATAAATAAATAAAATATTACATCTAATTATGTTACATAAATTGTAATAACTTTACACTTCTAACATTCGTTTTTATTTATTTATTTATTTCAAAAAAATTATATAAAATATTATTTTTAAGTGGTTAATTGGATATGACATTTTTTAATCTTTGAGCAGTTAGGACACAAGTAGTATAATTTGAAGATTTTAAAAGCTCATTTTTATAACAAAAATAATAAAACTATTTTTAAACGGGTCAACTAGAAATGACATTTTTTTAGTCTTCGAATTTTTAAGACACAAGTTGTATAACTTAAGAGTTTTAAAACATATTTTTAAATAACTATTCAAATAAATTAAATTTATTTTTTTAATCAAAATAACCCCTTTTTTATCAATAATAACACATTTTCTTTAAAACAATTAACACATACCGAACTCAAAATTTGGTTTCAAAAATCTTTTTTTTTTCTTTTCTATTTTTAAAGGATTCTCAATATTTCTCCTATTTTAAAATAAATTTTGGTGGTGACTACATTGAATTTGAGAAATACTCGAAAATATAGGTCGCGATAAAAGTGGGATTTGGTAGAGGAACACTATCCGATGGAACATATTTCACATTCAACTCAAGAGAAGTATATGCAGCTCTATTATAAAAAATACGAACCTGTTCAAGAATGTTGGCAATGCACTTAGATTGAGAAAGATGGTAGCCTTTAGAAGAGTATGCAACTTCAATCCCCCAAAAATAGCGAAGTTGTTTTTTAGTATCTACAAAGGTTAATTCAACTTCCTTTCTATTTACATGATCATGAATAAAATGATATTTTATCTCAATGTGCTTGGATCTTGAATGTTGAATTGTATTTTTGAAAGATTTATAACATTGGTATTGTCATAATAAATTGAGATGTTTGAATAATTTACAAATAAGTCTTCAAGTTGATTTTTCATCCAGAGAACTTGAGAACAACGGTTTACAGCTGAGACATATGTAGCTTCGATGTTGATAAAGCAATTGTATTTTGTTTTCTGCAAGACTAGCTTATTAATGCCTCTCCTAGAAACTGACATTCACCACTTGTGCTTTGTCTTTCAATCTTGTCTCCAGCATAATTATCATCCAGTAAGCTACAAGATTAAAATGATAACCTTTTCTATACCAAAGGCCAAAATCAGTAGTACCAACAAGATATCGAAAAAATCTTTTTTCAGCAGATAAATGAGATTCTTTTGGTGCAGATTGAAATCTAGCACATAATCCTACTATAAATACAATGTCAGGTCTACTGGCATTTAAATAAATCAAAGAACCTATGATTCCGCTGTATTCTCTCTCATAAATGGATTTTCTCTTTTCATCTTTATCTAATGAGGAGGGTGGATGCATGAGAGTAGTCATGATTTTGGCATCATTCCTTTTATATTTTGATAAAAGATCCTTTATATATTTTTCTTGACATATAAAAATGCCATCTTTATGTTGCTTAATTTGTAAGCCCAGAAAATACTTTAATTCTCTCATCATACTCATTTCAAATTCACTTTGCATGAGTTTTGAAAAAGCATCACATATTTTCTCATTAGTTGATCCAAAGATAATATCGTCAACATACACTTGAACAATAAGTAAATCACTTTTATCAGTTTTTTTGAACAATGTATTGTCAATTTTTCCTCTAGAAAGTCCATTTTTTATCAAATAAGAACTTAATCTTTTGTTGAATAAGAGAAAATGAGAGAGACATATGGTGAAACCGTGTGTTTGAACTACACAACGAAGTCGATTTTATATAGGCTCAAGGCAATAAATACAGAAATAAATATGGGAGATATTATCCCTATTTACATTATATGTAATAAATATAAATATATTTTCAACATATTTCATACCATGTTCTTGGTGCTTGTTTTAATCCATGTAGAGCTTTGGTAAGTTTAAAAACATGATCTAGTTTTGATTGATCTTCAAAACCAGGGGTTGACGTACATAAGCTTTTTCAATTAAGAATCCATTTAAAAATGAACTTTTAACATTCATTTGAATTTTTTTGATAAGTTCATGAGATGCATATGCAATAAGAATTATTATAGCTTCTAACTTTGTCAATTATAGCTTCTTTGATTGATCTTGGATCTATTTAGGAGATCATTGTTGTTATTTATATCATCTTTGAATGATATTATGGTTCTAATCCCATCAGTTGTATCTCCAATGATTTGGTTGTGAGGATGATCACTTATTGTTCTCCAACTTTTAGGAGGATTATGAAATGGAGATTGTTTATCAAACTCAATTTTCTGGGAAACATTATGTTGATGTTGTCCAAGAATGTTCTTCTTCTTCATCATCTTTTTTACTTAAGTCAAGAACATCAAATTCATCAAACAATACATGCATATTGATTTCAACTTTGTTTGATTTTGCATCAAACTTTCCAAGTTCATTAAAGAAGGCTTTGAAGAAGCATTTATAAATTCTCCTCTGTTATCACTTCTTACAAAAATGATGTTGAAATCTTTTTCATTTTGAACCTTTTTACAAAAGATTTTGAAGGCATCAAATGCATCGTCTATTTTAAGAAAAGAACCCAAAAGTATCGAGAAAAATAATCAACAATAACAAAACCATATTTCATTCCTCCTAAACTTGTTGTTTTGATGGGACAAAAAAGATATATTTGAAGTAGATCAAGAATTCCGTTTGTGGTTATGAAATCCTTTAAATGACAGCTACTTTTGACTTATTTTCCTTTTGCACATGCTTCACATACTTTATCTTTATCAAAATTCAATTTAGGCAAGCCTCTAACAAGATCTAATTTTGAAATTTTTGAAATTGTTTTCATGCTTATATGACATGTTCGCTTATGCCAAATCCATTTGACTTTATCGATGGCCGTAAAACAGGATTCATCATGTAATTCCTCAAGATATAATACATATAGATTTTTCTTTCTGGTTCCAGAGAAAAGAGTTTCCCCATAATTTGTTTTTATGACTTCACATAGGTTAGGTTTGAAAATAACTTCAAAGCTATTGTCACATAGTTGACTTATGCTTAAGAGATTATGATTCAATCCTTTCACATATTGAACATATGTTATTGGAGCAATATTTTTCTTACCAATGGTTCCTTTACCTTTAATCTGAGCTTGATTATTGTCCCCGTAAGTTACAAAACCTCCATTTTTCTTGACAAAAGACATGAAACAATTTTAATCACTTGTTATATGTCTTGAGCAACCACTATCCAAAAACCATGGCTTTTTCTTCACACATTGAGATCAAGCATGTGTGAGGTGTTATGTTCATTTTAGGTACCCATTTGGTTTTGGATCCTTGATAGTTAGTTTAAAACTTGATCCTTTTTTAGGAGGGTAGATTGATTCAGAGTGTCCAATCTTGTACCAATATGAGCACCTTGTTGGTTTTGGATAAGGTTTGAAAATATGAGTTTTAAACATATTTGTAGCTGGTTTTGATTAGATTCTAAAATGTTCTCCTTTTTTCAAACTTTTTGGAGAAAGTTCAGTTTTTCTTCCAGAATGTTCTCCCTTTTCCAGCTTTCTTAAGAAGGTTCTGTTTTTGTTCTAGAACTTTCTTCTTTTCTAAAAATTCCTTTGTTTTTAATTTTTTTATCTGTTTTCTTGAAATAACATGGAAATTCCAAATGTCCAATCTTATTGCAATATAAACATTTGGTTGTGCATTTATCCTTTTTTCTTTCAGGAACAAAGAAGTTTCATGCATTTTTGTTTTTTGAGTTTTATCAAAATTAAGACCAACTTTATCAGATTCCTACTTGAGATCCCATGATTTTTCGAAAGGTTTCAGTAGCTTTAATAAAATTTGACAAGTATCTTTTAAGAAATTCAACTTCAGTTTTGAGGAGAACGTTCTCCTTTTGCATCGGAGAACATTCTTTATTTTCTTGTCTTTCAACTTTAAAATTTTTTAACTGAGATTCTTTCATATCTTAAATGATTTTTTTAAGTTCATCATCCATAACTTTATTTTTCTCTTTCTCTTCCTTTTCTTTGTGAAACTGTTCATTTAAAGAGTTACACTTTTGGACAAGAAAATTTGAATCATTTAGCAAATTATCAAATTCTTTTTCCATTTGTACACATGAAATACAGAGTTCAGAGTTTGTTATCTCGTCTTCTTCTGCATTTTCCGTTAAACATATGATGGCTTCTTCACCTTCTTCTGTAACAGATTCATCTGAATAATCCCATGTAGCCATCATCGATTTCTTCTTGAAAGGAAACCTTTTTGGTAGTCTTTTACTTAAGGGACATTTAGCTTTGTAATGTCCTAACTTATTACATCCAGAACATGTGATTTAACTCTTGTCTACTTTTGTGTTGGGATTTTTGTTTTGTTTGAGAATTATTTCTTGATATAATTTCTTCTTCTCAACATTCTTTGAATTCTTCTAATAAGAAGGGCAATTTCTTCACCAACATCTTCATGTCTAGTTTCTTCTAAGTGTTCATTTGTTTGTACTGGTACACTTTATTGGGATGATTTTAAGGCTATTGCTTTGCCTTTCTTAATTGGTTTGCCTTCTTGTAACATCACTTCATGTGTTCTTAAAGTTCCAATTAGTTCTTCAAATACAAGCACTTCAAGATTCTTGGCCTGACTTATGGCTGTCACCATTGGTCACCATATTACTGGGAGACATCTCACGATCTTTCTGACTCTATCTTGTACCGAGTGTGCTTTCCTTAAGGAGCACATTTCATTTACAATGGTTGTAAACCTCAAGTACATCTCATTAATGGTCTCTCCTTCGTTCATTTCAAATAGTTCAAATTTTCTTATGCCTATGTAAATCCATGTTTCTTTCACATGACTTTTTCCTTCGTGATAGGTTTGTAATGTGTCTTATACTTCTTTAGTAGTGTTGCATTCATCAACTCTTTCACTTTCTTCCCTATTTAAACCATATAATAAAAATAATTGAGCTTTAGAATTTAGGAGTACCTTCATTTTATCTTAAATTGTCCAGTCTTCTTCTCTATTTTCATTTGATGTTATATCATCTTGGTTTACTCTTGGAATGAAGTTTCCTTATATTATGATGCACCACACTCTTGTATCTGGGGATTTCTGAAATAGCTACATCTTATTCTTCTAGAAGTAATAATCTGAGCCATCAAAGTAAGGTGCTATGTTTGAAGATCCTCATTCTACGATGTATTTAACTATTGACACTTTTCTTCTAGACCTTTTTCTATAACACTATTTGGGTGTTAATCTTTTAGAGACCGAGCTTTGATGTCAATTGAAGTAGCAATGTCAATTTACAAGGAAAGGGGAGTTTGAATTGTAAATTCACCCTTTTAAAATTTCCTGTTAAAGATTACAAAATTTTAACTCAAAATTGATATTGGTTGTGAAAACATAAAACAGAGAACGTTATTGGTTATGAAAATATAAAACATAGAACTTTCTTGGTTAGTAAGAAACACACAGTTTAACTTGTCTATTGAATTTAAAGATGAAAGAAAAGAAATCACGCAGAGATTAATCATAGTTCACCTAATCCAGGTTACGTCTAATCCTTACAGTTTGTGAGATTTTTTACTGTTTTCAAACGAAGAACGTTCTTGATTTTTACATCACTAGTCCAGATCAACCTTGTTCTGTTTTATAGCTCTACCTTTCAGCCTAGAAAGTATTTCAACAATCTACCTTTCAACGTTATGAGAAGATTTTTACAATTTATCTTTTATCATAAAATGATTTTCTACAAACTACTTCAATATAATAGTATTAAGTTTACATGATATTGATTTAAAGATTTTTGTTAGAATATGAAAAAGCTCAACACTTGTTTGAGTTTATATTCTTTTGACAGAAGAATACAATAGATTGATTTAATGAATCAAATGAGAAAAGTAGAACTAACTCTTGTATGTGATTGAGAGACTTTCGAGTGTATGATTGTAAGTAAGTGATGAATTGCTTTGCACTTGAAACTCTAATTTTTCCTTGAGCTTGGAGTTTCTTTTATAAGCTTAAATGATGCTAATGACAACTCATATAACCGTTGGAAAGAATCCAACTTTCATTTGTTAGCTTATGGATAAGATTAGACCTAAAACAAGAATGTTCTTGACTAAACATTCTTCGTTTGTCTACTTTATGAAGAATGTTGATCTGTAGTCTTTGTATTATCCATCATTGACAGTAATCCATGGTCTTTTATCACTTGTGCATATGTCTCATAGATAAGCTTGAAGTATATACTTCAAGATCATTCTTCAATCTTGCCTATGAAACTGGAGAATGGTTATTCTTGAATATGGAGAATAATATTTCTTGATTCATCATGAGCCATAACTTTTATCCTTTGCATTTTGGAGTAATTCTTTTGCTGAGATGAACCTTGTATTTTCCTTGAAGAATACTGGAAACATGATTGTAAAATCCAGGAGCAATTCTTTCTTTAACAAAGGAGATCATTGCTCTTGTTTTTTCAGAAATATAGAGAACATTCTTCGTTTTCCAGATTTTGTCAAGAACATTATCTGTTCTGTCTTTGCATTTTTGCTTCCTTTTCAATGTGATTTTGCTTGTAATATTTGGCACCTATATTTGATTATCACACTCAAAAACACATGTTAACATTCCTAATTAACGTTTGTTTGTTTACATCAAAACACTAATTTGAGATTTTGTCAACAAGTCCCCTTGTCTATGGCTTGTCCCAATCGGCCTCCTTAAATTGAATTTGTGAGAATATAGTTCACATAGTAGTTGTGAACTTAAATAACTCATTAAGGGCTGAAATTGACATAAATGTCCTTCAATAATTACTTTATTTTCTTGTTTGTCCTAGTATGTCATGTGATTAGCTCATTTTATTGTTTTTAAAAAAATTCAAGTTATAAATGGTTAGTTTTATCAACATCACTATTCATAAATCTTTATTGGTGGATAGAGTTGATATAAAAAGAAGGGTGGATAGAGTTGATATAAGAAGAAAAAGATAACATAATCCTACATTTGATGAGGTGTCAAAATTGTATTAAATAACTTGAATGGTGAAATTATAAGTAATTAGTTTCCTTAAGTTTTAATTAGAGTGCACTTGAAGTTATATTCCTTATTCACAATTTTTATTCATATATAATTTAGAAGTTTAATTGTTATGTATTATTAATATAAAAAGTTTTACGGTGTCAGCACATCACAATCATTCATATAAAAGATTTTAGAGATAATCTTATTAAAATCAAACATTTCTAATGATCTAATGATTATAATTGCCAAATATTATAAGAATTTTTTTACATTTTCAATGTATATAAGTTAATTCCATAATATAATTGCATTTATCCAGAATAATTTTTTAGTTCAATTGTCATACACTATTAGTGTAAAAAGTTATATACTCTCTAACACATCACCATCATTCATGGACGTGACTTTAAAGATAGTTATAGTAAAAGTCAAATATCTTGAAACATCTAACAAATGTGATTGACTGAAAATGTAAAAACTCTTTACACTCATGGTGTATGTAAATTGAATAATGCAACATAAATTCAAATAATTTTTTGATACTAGAAATCAATAATTAAAACTCATTTTGGTAATTACACATTTAAAAACCATTTTGAACCAAATTGTCCAAAGAACCTCAATAGATAAAAATCACTTTTACGTGAATGTATTGAAAAATAAATCAATTTATGTTCAACTAACTTATAATAAAAATCAATGATGACAAAATCAATTATACCAAATTCAATTCTCAACAACACAAAATCAAACACACTCTAAGTTGATTTTGTTTTTAAAATGAATATTGTTTCTTTCAAAACAATTATAATTTGATAAGGATTTAATATGAAATTAGTAATTGCACATTCAAGTAATTTGATTTTAGTTCATGCAAAATAAATTTGTTAGTTTATGTCCATGCAAAATGCAAATCTTTTTTTTAGCTTAACACCGTTAGTTTTTTAACACAGTGAGTAATAAATGACTTTAAACATAAATATACAATTAGTCATTGCAAAATACAAGAAATTTGGATTTACTCATAGCAAAATAAAAAAAAAATCATTTTAGTCTTTAAAAAAATGCAAGAAATTTAATTTTAGTCTCTGCATGCTAATAAAATTTGAGTTAGTCTATGCAAAATGAAATGAATTTAATTTTAGTTCCCCCAAAAAATTCACATTGTACTTTTTTTCTTCAATTAAATCAACTAATAAATTTCATTAACGCTAGCCGGGAACCTTCCATATCATCACGCTAGCCGGGAGGCTTCTATATCATGAGATATAGTCTTAATTGAATCATCATCAAATTGAGATAACAAACATCCATTCCATGGCTTACAAATCTCAAGGCACAAATTATCAATTAAAACTAAAATCTCGTGATAGAAAAGACCGTAGCAAGGATCAATAGTCAGATGTTTTCTGATACACAAGGTCCTCATAACTGAGGCGAGTGTAGAGCATAATAGCATCTCTTACAGGGTGTTTATGATTAGAACATCATAGCTAGAGATTTCAGAAAGAAAAGAGAAACTTATAAGAACATGTTTATACTCAAGAACACTTAAGTTTTTATTTCAATTCACTTTGAGTCGATATGTTACAACACACCTCCTTTTATAGCCAAGGAGTTTCATAAGAGACAAAATACAAACTATTCATGATCATGCCATGATAAACATTATTGGAATGCTTTATCATTATGGGAGACGTAATCATGACACCTTTTGACTATTATGCCATAATCATGACACCTTTTGACTATTTTGCCACATTATTAAGACTATTTTACATAGGCACACGAAATTACAATAATTATACAACACACATTTATGACTCTTTGACATATATTCATGACTCTTGTGACTCATTATCCTTTAGAGATACGCTAGTGACTTGGAGACATATTATGATCAGACAAGTATCCTTCGGCGAGATAATTAGGAGAATAGTGTGGCTCATACTGCCAGATTTCCTCTAGCATTTCTCTCAAAGTTTCATCATTAAGATTCTCTGAAGTGTCAACATCCATTGAATTTTCTTCAAAATTCATTGATGCAAATTGTTGTTCAATTTTTATTTCAAAGTCTTGTTCTTGTCGAGTAGAGCTTTCTCCAATTTGAATTTATACTTCCTGCCATTGGGACTTTTTAAGAATTTGATGACCTTCACATGAGACTTCTTGAGGGTTAACTGGTTGCCTTTGGGACTGAAGATTTCCATGACTAATGCAAGTTGTATCAGGCTGAGTTTCTTCTTGATAGAGATTAATAAAATTGAGATAATCTATTAATTCTTTTATGACTTTTAGACTTGGAGGATAATCATCAATGGTTTCCTATGTATCAACATAATTTGCGCTAATGAGAAGTTTAGTCTTGGAATCAATCTGATATGGCCTATGAAGGATGAAAACTGTTTTAAGTTTACTTATAGCATCTTGTGCTAATCTTCTTCCTTTGACCTCATCCAAGACTAATTCTAATTGTTTCCTCCACCATTCCAGTGGAGACTACCATCCATGTGTAGTCCATATCAATGAGTTGTGACTCTTTGGATCTATCATATGGTTGTACATTGCTTCTATCGAAACATAGGCGCATGCATAACATACATACTAGTTGCATACCAGATATACCACAAATGATTTTCAGTAAACTTAAATTTTCGGTCTATCTTAAATGGTAAATAGAAGGATGTGTCTAGAAGAAAGGGGGATTGATCTGGAAACTTTCTTGTCTCTTTCATAATCTTTGTCATGAAATAAACGAGATTATTTCTAGCGTACTCTTTGAGTCGGGATGGTAAAAAAGACGAGTCTATTCCAGGAGGAAATTCTTTGATGGTAGAGCCATGAGCTGGTAATGACTTGACCATGAGAATAAGTGGAAAGACGTGTTTTTTAGTGATGACCTGGATGGGTTTCATGGGCCTAGAAAGTAAATTAGGAATCAAATTTTGATTTTCGTTGATGTGTTTTACTATAAAATCATATCTCGAAAACCAATCTTTGAGCATCAGTTTGCATAATTCTTTTTCCATTTCCAGGAATTTTTAGGGAAAGTGGAGTTTTTGAAATCCTCTTCAGGGCTTTGACAGCTTCAGTATGCTTCGGTTCCCATGGTGGAGGATTTTTCCTAAGCAATTATGATAGTGGGCTTGTGTATCTAGCAAGCTTTGGGATGAAATTTCTAATATAATTAATTATACCAAGAAATTGCTGGATTTGTTTAATGGTGAGATTTTCATCAGGAAAATTTAACAATTCTTGAGCAATGTGAGGTTGAGGTTGATATTTTCCTTGAGAGTAATGCATCCTCAAAAAATCGATTTCTGTCTGGGCTAACTAACTCTTCTTTTCAGATAGCATTATTCCATGGTCTTGGGGTATTTGGGAAAATTGGCCCAATAACTGTTTATGAGCCTTTTCATCTCTTGAGAATAACTAGACATCATCGATGTAGATGAGAATACTATCGAGAATTGGCTCAAAAATTTTAGTCATGGCCTTTTGAAATAGTGAAGGAGCTACCTTAATCCCAAATGGCAATAATGTCCATTGGTATTGAGCATTAGGAATGCAGAATTCTGTTTGGTAACAGTCGTTAGGATCAACACCCAATTGCCATAATCTTGACTTCATATCAAACGTTGAAAAGATCTGAGCATCTTTGAGGAAGATGTTTAAGGAAGAGGTTTTCGGGATAGGAAATTTATCATCTTTCAAAAAATGATTCAGAGGTTTATAATCAATTACCAACCTCTTTTTCCCTTTTATTTTTTCGGATTTCATTTCCATATAAAATGCTTGGCAAGCCCATTCAGATTTCATGGGCTCTATCAGTCCTTGTTTGAGCAACTGATTGCATTCTTCTCGGGCCAACGCTAAATTTGATGGGGTCATTCTTGGATGAGTAGCTTTGGTTGGATTGATATCCTTATTGAGCTTGAAGGGAAGTTGGACAAAAAAGTCCTTATTTGTCCATAATGGTTTTGGATGAGAGAATTCTCCATGATTGTCTGCACAAAGTTTCAGTAGTTTGGATTTGATTTCTTTATACCCAGCAGGAACTTCAGAAAGGGAATACAACTTTAATATTCCTGAATAAGGTTTAAATTATCGCTTGTATTTGATTCCTGTAGGGAGAATTTGAAGTCTATTTGCTGCTGAATAAACATCAATTCCCACAACAATATTTTTATTTGGGAGGCTGCTTCCAATGACCTTCGTCCAAACTATGCATTCCGGGAAGAATCTGATACCAATCTTTTCTTTTGTCATCAAATCTGTTCTGAAAGTTTTGCCATTTGCTGCTACAAAATATGCAACATGTTTCGCCCATGCTTCCTTAGGGAGGATGCTTGGGTTCATCATTGTTATTTGTGCACCAGTATCCATGTAAGCTATGACTTTCTTGGGATGAGAAAAATTTGAGACGAGGACATGGATTCAACACAAGGGAGAGGAGGAGTAGGTAAAGTGCTTCCTACTTCTTTGAATGAGTAAATAGGAAAACGTTTGTCATCTCCTGATTTAGTAAATGATGCCTCATCTGAAGAAGAGTTATCTAAGGAGGAGTCTTAAAGAGCAAAAATTGTGTCTTCATCGGCAGAGCTTTGTTCAGAAAACAAGGATTCTAGATCGCCTTCTAGGGGTTGAAGGGAGTTAATCATCTTGGCAGCCTTGTTGGTTTTGTTGGGACATCATTTAGACAAATGTCATTTTTTTCCACAAACAAAGGATCTTTGATTTTCCTTTTTCCCTCTAAATGGCTTCCTTTAAAAAACTTCAAAGCTTTCCTTTTCCTTTCCTTCTTGAAGATTTTGGAAGGTTTGGTGTATCTTTGTCGATAATGTTTCTTTTTTGTTGAACAACTGCATTTGTTATCCTTGCACTTGATTTCCATGTAGGGCTTCTTGCATGCCTTGGTGAATTTGGATTTTTGTTGTGCGATTTCTGAGAAATGCTGGTGCAATCTACACAACTTTTCAAGTGCTTCTAATGTTATTTGATGAATTTGGGCTAGACTCAAGGCTTTAATATCCTTTTGAGTTGCTGCTATCATCCTTTGGATTTCTGGTTAGAGTTCTTGGGGTAATGTAGAGATATACATATTTTTTAGACTATGATCATTAAATCCATTGAGGACATAATACCTCAGGGTCATTCTTTGATAATGTCTTTCAAGATCTTTGACCTTAAGGGAACAACATCTCATCTCAAAGAACTCTTGTCTGCTTTTTCTATCAAATATCTCCATATCACCAATGAATTCGCTGTGAAGAATTCCAAGGACATTAACAGTATTTACTAATCTGTGTAATTCATCTTGTTTTAATGGACCAAGATTATGGTACCATTCCTTCAACGTGTCTGTCATTCTACAACAAAATTCTTCAATGATCTTGTAAGTGTCTGCACCTGTTTTCATTATTTGAGTGTCAAGCTAGGCGCCAAATTCAATGAGTCTCTTTCTCCACAAACTAAGTGGTATATCGTCAAGTGTGAACCATCGTCCATTATTTATTTTTATTTTTCCAGATATTGGATTTTCTTCAAGTGATTCTTCATAAATGGATCCTTCTTCTTTTACATTCACCATAAAATTTTTGGAAATGCTTCCATAATTTCTTTCAGATTCTGTTTCTTGTTCTGATGTTGATGAAAAGGATTCAAATCTTTCCTCAATTGATGCATCCTTGGAAGAATCATCTTGTCCAAAGGAAGAGGAATCTTTTGTAAGAGAATTATTTTCTTGTGGGAATGCTTGGTTTTCGGTGATTGTCATGGCTTGGAAACTTTTTTCTAGAACTTCTTCCTTTTGGATTTTTGGGGGAGGTGTTTCAGGGACATCCTGGGAATCAGAGGATGATACACTTCAGCAAGTAGTTTTTTCTTTGGACCTGGAAGTCGAGGTTTTCGTAGTTCTAGCAGGTTTTGGTCTATAGGCTGAGGGTATGTATTTGGCGTAATTTATAGGTGATGAAGCATAGGTAGGGTAAAAAGGAGACACTTTTCTTGGTCGCGAAAAGTAGGAAGCAAAGTTAGGAGGGTTAAAGAAAGGATCTTCAACGGGTTTTAGTTATTCTTCTTTGGAAGCTTTTAAGAAATCGTCAATCTCTTTTACTTGGCTTTGTAAACTTTTGATTGCTATTTGCTTTCGGTCAAAATCTTGGCCAAAAGTTATTTCCTCCAACATCCTTCTTAAGTCATGGTCCAACTGAGAGACTTGAGCTTTCAAGGCTCTGTAATGCTTTAGCATTTTTTGAGACAGAAATATGAGATCGTCATCTATTTCTTCTATTTTTTTCTTTGATGTTATTCATCTTTCTGTTAGATTTCGAAGAGTGTCATTTTAAGCAACCATGTTTTCCAATTGCCAATTTAAAACTTCTTATGATTAGGTTAAAGGTTTGAGCTTTCCATCAGATTAGACTTCATTAGGCTGTATGAAAGGTTTGGATGATCTGTTAGTGATTGGGTCCACTTTCCTTTCTAGAGTAGGGAATTGTTGGTCATATTCTGCTGTAGAAGTTGAGTACATGAAACAAGGGATTGGTTGGATATTTTTGGGAGGGTCTAAAGGTTTACAATAGTTTGAAGGTGACCAAGAAACAAGAGTAGGGTCATCTGGTGGCAAAGCCTTTCCTTTCTAAGGATTTTGAGTGCTTCTGTGTAGATAGGGAGAGGCTTCTTCCTATCATTGATCCCTACCCATGGACCATTTTCAAGGTCTGGGTTTCTTCTTGGTGGAGGAGATGGTCTGCACGTCCCTTTTCTTTTGGGGAAGATGATATCCATGTCGATATCGTCATCATGCAACCAACAGTCACATCCTGGGTCACACTTACTGGGATCTACGTCCCAGATAAAATGGCCATCTATCTTGTCAATATAGATCAATTCTCCTTTAGCGGTGACAACATGAATATGACACCAATCTTCTTCGAGTATTGGTTGTATCATCATGGTCTGGAAAAAAGGGGAGAGGCCGAGCTTGATCCTTCATCTGGTTTTTTCAAAATTGTTTTAACTGTCCTGTCAATGGATCTCTTAAAAGTGGCTTCTTGGGATTGTATTGGTCTTCTGTCTTGGTGGAATTTTTCATAGTTTGTTATCCATTCTAGGGGAATTGATTGTGCTAATTCCTCTCTTGTGATTCTCCTTGGGATCTGGACAATAGAGGGTATGTCTTCTTCTTTATTGGTGATGACCAACAGTGAGTCCGAGGAACATCCAGAGAGTGGCATATCTATGGAGTAATTTTGGAGACAATAGATTATCTGGTGATGAAGAGTTGCAGACAAGGCTTTTGGAACTTGATCAGATCCAGTGATTTGAACTTGGACTTTCAACCTTGTAGAAATTGTATTGTCATTAAGACTTACATTATAATTTGGGAAGATGGTGAGGACAACACTTCTAGCATGGAGTGATGTCAAAATAGTCCCTATTATAACATTTTCATAGTGGAGGAACCTTGAATTTAGAAGCGCTATTTTACAAAAGACAGGCTGATTTTTTCTTCCATGAAGGGAAAGGATTAGCCTAACGGCTCCAAAATGTAAAGATATGTATCCTTCAGATTTCCAGTGGTTTATGAGACTTTGAGAAATTTCTAAATCAACAAACTGTTCTTGGTTTGTTGCTCTCAGACTACATTGGTCTAGTCGAGATAACTGGACATATTCTTTCATGTGAGGGCAACTTGTAGAGATTAGATTTCTGATGGATCGAGTGATTGATCTTTGTCTTTCGAAGATGTTGTAAGGACTTAAAATGGGGGGTATAGTTTCGGTTATTTGAGCATCCTTTGGGACGTAAGAATAC
The DNA here is from genome assembly GCA_037974835.1 of Cicer judaicum. Classification (NCBI taxonomy): domain Eukaryota; kingdom Viridiplantae; phylum Streptophyta; class Magnoliopsida; order Fabales; family Fabaceae; genus Cicer; species Cicer judaicum. The sequence goes on from JBBPBS010000635.1 coordinate 3,765,323, forward strand.
TCAACAAGGTTTTCTATTTTATTGGAAATAGTCATTTTACAATTTTTTGGAAGAGATAGTGTGAAGAAGTGAAAGTAATAGGTTGATTTGTAGAGTCTGTTGTTTCCATGGTTTGTTTGGTTCATTCCTTACTCACTCTCTTTATCATATTCATACCACATGCACCCCTCTTCTAATAACAAGACTCCTCATAAGATAACTCTTCTCTAGATGAGGCATCATTTACTGAATCAGGACATGATAGACATTTTCCTATTTACTCATTCAAAGAAGTAAGAAGCACTTTACCTACTCCTCCTCTTCCTTGTGTTGAAATCCATGTCCTCGCCTCAAAGTTTCCTCATCCGAAGAAAGTCATAGCTTACATGGATACTAGTGCAAAAATAACAATGATGAACCCAAGCATCCTCCCTACAGAAGCATGGGCGAAATATGCTGCATATTTTGTAGCAGCAAATGGCAAAACTTTCATAACATATTTGATGACAAAAAAAAAAGATTGGTATCAGATTATTCCCAGAATGCATAGTTTGGACGAAGGTCATTGGAAGCAGCCTCACAAATAAAGATATTTTTGTGGGAATGAATGTTTATTCAACATCAAATAGACTTCAAATTCTCTCTACAAGAATCAAATACAAGCGAGAATTTAAACCTTATTCAAGAATATTAAAGTTGTATTCCCTTTTCGAAGTTCCTACTGGCTATGAAGAAATCAAATCCAAACTGCTGAAACTTTGTGCAAACAATCATGGAGAATTCTCTCATCCAAAATCATTATGGACAAATAAAGACTTTTTTGTCTAACTTCCCTTCAAGCTCAATGAGCATATCAATCCAACCAAAGCTACTCATCCAAGAATGAGCCCGTCAGATTTAGCGTTGGCCCGGGAAGAATGCAATCAGTTGCTCAAACAAGGACTAATAGAACCCACGAGATCTGAATGGGCTTGCCAAACATTTTATGTGGAAAAGAGATCTGAAAAAATAAGAGGGAAAATGTAAGACCCGTAATTTTAAATTATACCGTATGTATTTTAATGGATTTTGGTATTGAACTCAGGGGCTTTTTAGCCAAGTTATTAATATTTTGGAGTTTATATGACCAAAGAGATATTTTGATGCCTGATTAGAATTACTCGTCGATAAATAAATTAAATTAACTACGGTGAATCTTTTGCGAAGAGTTTTAATTCGTTATGGGTAAAAGGGTAATTTAATAAATATCTAAAGATTTGGAGATATTTGTTAATTATTATTAATATATATATATATATATATATATATATATATATATATATATATATAAAGAAAAGGAAGGGAAGGAAATGGAAAGAAAAGAAAATAGAAAGGAAAGAAAAAGGAAGAAAGGAAAAGAGAAGGAGAGAAAACAGAAAATTCCATCTTCTTCCTCCCCAGCCTCGCGTGCGTTTTTCTTCCTTCCTCCATCTTCATCCATTTTCGTTCTTCCTTGTTTCCTTGAGTTCGAAATTGATAGTGGGTGATAGGACAAGGATTTCCCAACTTCACTCTTCCTCTTTGATTCGAAAACGAAGGAAAACGGTTTAGGGATTTCAAAACCGTCAAGCACAAATCTCGCCGTTTCTTCTGGATCCAAGTTTCGCTTCGCAAAGGGATAGAAGGGAAAGTTGCTCACCACTACACTACGGTGCTAGTGAGCTAACTTTGGAAGCGACGTCGCGAGCAAAGTTTTTACCGGATTTGATCGTGGTGTCGTAAATCGACGTTAAAGCTAACGTTAAGGTAAGGGCTCCTTCCAAACTTTTAGTTTGCATTTAGGGCCTAATATGTGGTTTTGTGGAGAAGGATTTTGTTAGGGTTGGAGTATTGATTTGGGGAAAATGTATCTAAGACTATTTGGGTAAAACCTTAGAGTTACGTTTTGGTTATCTTGATGAATGAATCGTGGAAAATGAATTTAAAACTCATTTATGTATGATTTTGAGTAAATGAAACTTGTGTGTTTGAGTGGTGGATTGTGTTGATTTGTGTTCGTTGTTTTTGACGTGTTCTTATTTGATACTGATGGAATTTGATATGTGTATGGTTGGATTTTGTGGAAAAATGAATTGATGTGTTTTGATGTGGATTGATAATATGTTTGAGTTGTTTTGCGTGGAATTTGAAAACCATTAAGTTAAATGAGTATTAAGAATGGGGAATCTCTTAATGTCTTGTTTACTTAATGTGTGTTTGTGAAAACCGTTTTGAGTTAAAAGAGTATTAAGAATGGGGAATCTCTTAATATCTCCGTTACTAATGTTTTGGAAAATCGTTTAAGTCAAATGAGAATTAAGAATGGGGAATCTCTTAATTTCTTGTTTACTTAATGTTCATTTTGGAAATCGTTTAAGTTAACTGGGCGTTAAGAATGGGGAATCTCTTAATGCCTTGGTTACTTAATGTTTGTTTTGAAAATCGTTTAAGTTAACTGGGCGTTAAGAATGGGGAATCTCTTAATGTCTTGGTTACTTAAGGTTGTTTTGAAAATCGTTTAAGTTAAAAGAATATTGAGAATGGGGAATCTCTTAATATGTCTGTTTGCTTAATGTTTGACGTGAAATTCGTTTAAGTTAAATGAGTATTAAAAATAGGGAATCTTTTAATATCTGCATTTACTTAACGATTCTTGTGGATGGAGTCAGTGTATGTTCATGCATTTCATTCTGGTAAATTATGCTGACCCGTGATAGGTGGCACCTCGGTAAACAAGTACTGACCCGTGATAGGTGGTACGTTTACGATTTACTTTTTGTTAAGTTGTGCTGACCCGTGATAGGTGGCACCTTGGTAAATAATACTTTGGCCTGTGATAGGCGGTACATTTACGACTTACGCTTTTTCTTTTAGTAAATCGTGCTGACCCGTGATAGGTGGCACCTCGGTAAACAGTATTGACCCGTGATAGGTGGTACCTCGGTAATTGGTACTTTGGCCTGCGATAGGCGGTACAATTATGATTTACGACCCTTCGAGGAGGGTTTTAGTTTGGAATTCCGAGTCCATGCATTTTGGCATATACGCATTGCATTAGGGTGTTTGGCACACGAGTCGTGTTTTGATTCAAGTGTATGATTGAGAGTTTGAAACTCGAGTTGTCATGGTAATTGTGTTTAAATTGTTAAGTGTTATGTTTTGGAATTTGGTGATAGCATGTTTAGTTGCAATATTATTTCGAAACTCATGTTGTTGTAGCGATTGCGTTATCAGTGCTAAGTGTTAAGATGTGGATTTGTGTATGAATGTGATCGAGTTAGTTTATGTATTTTTGGAAGAATATGCAGGGAAATCGATTGCCCAATCGATTGGCATTAGGCTCAGCAATGCTGTCAATCGATTGCCCAGTTGATTGCCCAATCGATTGGCATTAAGTCAGTGGCTCAGCTATGCTGTCAATCGATTGCCCAATCGATTGCCCAGTCGATTGCCCAATCGATTGCCCAGTCGATTGCCCAATCGATTGCCCAGTCGATTGCCCAATCGATTGGCATTAAGTCAGTGGCTCAGCAATGTTGTCAATCGATTGCCCAGTTGATTGCCCAATCGATTGGCATTAAGTCAGTGGCTCAGCTATGCTGTCAATCAATTGCCCAATCAACTGTCGATTGAATTAAGCCTAGAATTCAAACTTCACTAAAAACCTTCAGGAAATCGATTTGGAAATCGATTGGCTTTAATACAGGGGCTCAATTATCCACTTAATCGATTTCCCAATCGATTGTTTTAGTGGAAATTCTTATTTTGAGTTAGATAAAGGATTGCTCAATTAATTTATCAATGTTTTGTTCAATTGTGTATTACTTAATGGATTGAGAACTCTATTTGATTTCATTTACATTTGGCAAGCATTGTATGAACTTTTAGCATATGGAAAATCCTTTTAAGGTGCATGCTAAGTTGAAAAGGTATTTTGTGCATTTAAAAACTTAAATGTTATGTGTTAACTGTTAATTTCGGTTGGTGACCCTTTACAACTATTGTGGAAATTTGGGTTTTGCCCTCAGATGAGAGTCAGATTGATCCCACCGGTTCGTACCCTCCGGACGGGAATGTGGATGGGAGTGCTTGATTGGAGCTACGTTAGGAGAATCTCACGGGGGGCGTGGAGATTACTCAAGGCGTATAGTTTTTTTTTTGTATGTATAGAATTATCAGACTAGGTTGTCACACAGGACACATATGTCTTTCTTTTGGGCTACCTTTATGTTAAGTTGAAAGGATGTACCTGTACTATTGTTGACATCAGGACATGCTTTGGATTTATATTTTGAAAAACTTTTCCGCTGCTTGTAAATTTTAATGACTTAATTATTTATCCAAAGGTTTTACCTTATTTATTTCTCTGTTGTATTTTAATTTAAAAAAAAAATACACCCCCGCTTTGAAAAACGGGGTGTTACAGAAAAAGAGGTTGGTAATTGATTATAAACCTCTTAATCATTTTTTGAAAGATGATAAATTTCCTATCCTGAAAACCTCTTCCTTAAACATCTTCCTCAAAGATGCTCAGATCTTTTCAAAGTTTGATATGAAGTCAGGATTTTGGCAATTGGGTGTTGATCCTAAGGATCGTTACAAAACGGCATTCTGCTTTCGTAATGCCCAATACCAATGGACATTATTGCCATTTGGGCTTAAGGTAGCTCCCTCACTATTTCAAAAGGCCATGATTAAAATTTTTGAGCCCATTCTCGATAGTATTCTCATATACATCGATGATGTCTTGTTATTCTCAAGAGATGAAAAGGCTCATAAACAGTTATTGGGCATATTTTCCCAAATAGCCCAAGACTATGGAATAATGCTATATGAAAAGAAGAGTCAGTTAGCCCAGACAAAAATCAATTTTTTGGGGATGCATTTCTCTCAAGGAAAATATCAACCTCAACCTCACATTGCTCAAGAATTGTTAAATTTTCCTAATGAAAATCTCACCATTAAACAAATCCAGCAATTTATTGGTATAGTTAATTATATCATAAATTTCATCCCAAAGCTTGCTAGATACACAAGCCCACTGTCACAATTGCTTAGGAAAAATCCTCCACCATGGGAATCGAAGCATACTGAAGCCGTCAAAGCCCTAAAGAGGATTGCGCAAACTCCACCTGCCCTAAAAGTTCCAGGAAATGGAAAAATAAATCTGCAAACTGATGAGAGTGATCATTATTGGGGTGCGGTCTTGATAGAAAAAAATTAATGGAGTAAAGCACTATTGTGGGCAAACTAGTGGTCAATTCAAGGAAGCCGAGAAAAATTACCACACCACTTACAAGGAAGCACTTGCGTTCAAATTGGGAATTCAAAAATTTGATTTCCACCTGAGGGGTTATCAGTTTGAAGTCCAAATGGATAATTCTTCTTTTCCTAGGATTCTCGAATTTAAAAATTAAATACCTCCAGACCCACAAACTCTTAGGCTCAAAGATTGGTTTGCTAGATATGATTTTACGGTAAAATACATCAACGAAAATCAAAATTTGATTACTGATTTACTTTCCAGACCCCTGCAACCCATCCAAGTCATCACTAAATAACACGTCTTTCCACTTATTCTCATGGTCAATTCACTACCAGCCCATGGCTCTACCATCAAAGACTTTCCACCCAGAATAGACTCGTCTTTTTCACCATCCCGACTCAAAGAGTATGCAAAAAATAATCTCTTTTATTTCATGACGAAGATTATGAAAGAGACAAGAAATTTTGCAGATCAATCCCCCTTGCTTGTAGACACACCGTTCTATTTACCATTTAAGATAGACCCAAAATTTAAGTTTACTGCAAATCATTTGTGGTATATCTGGCGTGCAACTAGTTTGTATGTTATGTCTGCCTATGTTCCGACTCAAGCAATGTACAACCATCTGATAGATCCAATGAATCACAACTCATTGATACGAACTACACTTGGATGGTACTCTCCACTGCAATGGTGGAGGAAACAATTAGAATTAATATTGGATGAGGTCTGTAAGACCCTTAATTTTAAATACTAATTTATGTATTTTGGGGAATTTTGTGCTGAATTTATGAGGCTTTTTAGGCAATTTTATGGCATTTTGTGAGTTAAATGCCAAAAATATCTTTTTAGAGACCCGATTAAAATTATTCGTCGATGAATAATTTTATTTAATTACAGAAAAAAATTTGTCGAAGAATTTTTTTTTCTGAGATGCAGCATTTTTTAGAAAAATTCATCTTCCCATTGAATTGCGGTGGGAGTAGATATTTTTATATAAAAGTGGTTTGTGACATGATGTGAGGTGCAGATGTAATGATGATTTTTATAAAAAAATATCTAGATATTTATTTAAATATTTATTATTATTATTATTTTAATATATATATATATATATATATATATATGGAACGACACATAGAGGAAACATTTTTTTCCCATGAAGCCATGCCTCTCTCTTCATTCTTCTCCTTCCATCTTTCTTTCTTTGTTTCAAGAAAAACACAGACTAAATGTTGCTAGAAAACTAAAACACAAAATACAAACTCTCATTTTTCTTTTAGATCTAAGCTTCCATTCGAGAAGTGATAGAAGAGAAAGTTATTCATTGCTACGCTGCGGTGCTAGTGAACTAGTTTTCGACGCGACGTCACAAACTTAAATTTTACCAGAATTAATTACAGTACCGTAATCGCGTGTTAGAGCTATCGTTAAAGTAAGGGCTCCTTCCAAACTTTTAGTTTGCATGTAGGACATTATTTGTGATTTTGTGGAAAAGAAATTTGATGTATTTGAGGTGTGATTTTGTGAAAAATTAATTTAATGTGATTATGTGTAATTTAGTGGAATTTAAATTTGAGGTGTGGTTTGTGGTGATACAAGTTTGGTGTGATTTATATGTTCATAATTATTATTATGAATTTTTGAGATGTTATTTGTGGATTTTGTAGAAAATGAATTGATGAAATTTGGTAGTTTATGTGTAAAAATGTGGAATTTTGAAATTGGGTGAGTTATGTTTGAATTGTTGAAATTTAATTGAGGTGCTATTGTGTGTTGTGTAATTGAATTGATTGAATTTGGTATGAATTAGAGGTAATTAAATTTGATGTGTTTGAGTTACGTAATGAGTTATTTTCAAATAAATGAGTTTGAACTGAAGTTAAAATTTTACGAAAAATTTAGAGTTGTTAAAGTTGTGAAAAAGTTCAAATTTTAACTAAGTTAAAGAGTTTGAGCAAAAAGACAGATTGAAATTAAAAATGGTTAGAGTTTAAAATGTTACTCTTTTAATTACTCTTTGATTGAGTTTAAAAAGAAAAAAAGTTTATAGTATTTTATCAACTCAAATATTTTGGTACTTTAATAGTCGAGTATGTGAATGTGAAATTTGGACAATATTTGTTTTAAGTAAATAATATAGATTATTTGATTTTAAAAGTTTGGTGTGTGAGAAAGATTTAATTTTAGGAATTTTGTTGTGAGTGGATTAGATTTTTATTGTGAACAAATTGTTATAAATATTCATGTTTATGTAGTTAGCTCCTTGAGTCTCGAAAAGGAATCGAGACCGTTGGCACCGAGTTAGCGGTAGGGAGAACTCTGATATATTAGTATTGTTATAAGCTATTTCGATATGCCCTCTCAAACAGACTCGCAAGTGCTTATGCTAGTAGATAAGCTCAATTAAACCAATCCAAACAAGCCTTTAGTCTATTATCCTTTGTTCTCCAAGTTGACAATTTGTGTGCCTCTTTGTTTTCATTATTATTATTATTATTATTACTAAAATCAGAACTGGAAGACTAGGAAAAAATATGTTCATATTCAAGTGGTCTAGTCTCACTAACAAATTAGTTTTGTACAGGGTTCGAAGAGGAGCGAACATGGCACTTTCTGCAAAATCTTGTGATGACATCTTTCACCAGCTGTTGCAAGGTGGAGTTTCCCCAAATGATCTTTATAATACAGTTTGCAAGCAGGTTTGTTTTATTCTTTAGTCTGCATTGTTTCAGAACTAGTATATAAGCAAATGGCTAGAGATTCATCACTATGAGCATTTTTTGGATCTTAAAAACATATCTGGAATGCACTTAGCAAGCTGAGATTAAAATCTGTTATCATTTGATTTTTGGACGATAACATTCTGTTCTGTTATTACTAATGTAGACTCTTTCATTGTTAAAACTCCAATATCTATGATGCCACAGGAAGTTGAAATTGTTCTTACGGCTCATCCCACACAAATTAATCGACGTACCTTGCAATACAAACACATTAAGATTGCTGTAAGTTCATTTTTCTATTATAGAAAAATTGTTTACCTTTGATAGAATAGTCTTCTTGGGATTGAAACTTGAAACCTCAAATATCAAATATGATGTTTCTAACTAATTTATTTGTTTTACCCTTCATGCAGCATCTTTTGGATTATAATGACCGACCTGATCTTGGTCATGAAGATCGAGAAATGGTGATTGAAGATCTGGTACGATTCATTAACTATATTTCCATTCGAAATTTTGAATGAACTTAACCACCAATGTTTCTAGTACACTTCATTTCTCATTATTCTTATTCGATTTGGTAGGTGAGAGAGATAACTTCAATTTGGCAAACCGATGAGCTTAGACGCCAGAAACCTACTCCGGTTGATGAAGCTAGAGCTGGTTTACTATCATACATTATTATACATGTGAGCTGAATTGATTAACTGTAACATATTCCTTAACTAGTTTTTATTTTTTTGTATTTTCAATTCTCCTAGGATTGAATATTGTGGAGCAGTCACTCTGGAAAGCTATTCCTCATTATTTACGTCGAGTCAGCAATGCTTTAAAGAAGGTATGCTTGTCTTTATTTTATGTCAATCAACTTGTATATCCTTTTCCTTTTCAATGCAATTTATTTTATCTCTCATTGCAGCACACAGGGAAACCACTTCCATTGACCTGCACTCCTATAAAGTTTGGATCTTGGATGGGAGGTGATAGAGATGGAAACCCAAATGTGACAGCAAAGGTAGGCTTTTCAAATATACTTTGATTTTAATGGTCAGTATAAAACTGTTATAGACTGACATCCAATGAAAGGCTACCATGTTTCCATATCACATTATCAGTTTCAGAATAACCATACAAAGGTGGGGCGATGTGGAAAAATAGTGAATTCTTATTGTATGTGAGTGTAAAACGTTTTACACTGACAGTGCATATTTTAATTTTATATAACTAGACTTGTCTTATTCAACAGGTGAGATGAAAGGCTACCATGTTTCCATATCACATTATCAGTTTCAGAATAACCATACAAAGGTGGGGCGATGTGGAAAAATAGTGAATTCTTATTGTATGTGAGTGTAAAACGTTTTACACTGACAGTGCATATTTTAATTTTATATAACTAGACTTGTCTTATTCAACAGGTGAGATGTTTATTGTAGTGAAAGCATAGTTTCATTTGTGTTACTGTTATATTGTTGACGATCTCAACATTTTGTGTCCTTTTCGAAATCGTAAGTTCAGTGATGATTGGACTGAGAAAACTTTAATCGATATGTTAAATATTTCTTTGTATAGTTTTCCTTTTTGTAATCTTTTTTCATTTTTTCCTTTGTCATACTCTCATGATAAATTTTACATGGCAAATGCCAAATTTTGTAGATTTATTTTGCAAGGATGAACAAAATGGTTTATAGAAAGTATGTTTTTTGATGGAGCCAGTGGCATTAATTATTCCATGTTGTTATTGTTATAGTTTTATTCATGTGATCGCAGGATGGGCATTTCTGTTTCAATTGTTGACAACTATTCGTTCAGATGCAAACAATATCATTAGATTACAAGAAATTTTCCGCATTAAGATGATCCTATAAGTCTTGACAGAATATAATAATTCTCAAATTGGTTTTTCTTTGGTTCTTTAGGTTACAAAAGATGTTTCACTTTTGTCAAGATGGATGGCGATTGACCTCTATATTCGGGAAGTAGATAGTCTAAGATTTGAGCTATCCATGAAGAGATGCTCTGATAAGTTGTCTAGATTGGCACATGCAATTCTAGAAGGTTTGTTTGTATTTGGTGATAGCTTTCAAATGTGATATATGGGGTTTGTTCTGTTTTTTGTTAACTTGATTATTCCACATTTTGAACCGTGACCTTTTTAGGTTTGAAGTTTTTATTTGGACCTAATTTTGCTGGTTTTTATATTTACCTTTAAAAATAATTTTTTCAGGGAAAGGGAGTCACGTTTAGTTGTATCAATGTCTTGCTTTCTTCGATCTTGTTAGAGTCCTTTTGAGTCTTCCTTTGTTTTTTAGATAGTAGTCTAGATTTTTCTTTAGAGATTATCTAACCGTCTGTTCTTTCATTGTTAGAAAGAGATGACTAATAAAAAGAGTGCAACGCTAATGATGCTATTAGTTGTCTTGCTGTGTGTGGTTCTATAAAAGAATCAGAACCTTCGTGAACCGCTACCTGGTCACTCTACTTTTGTTGAATTTTCAAGGAGTTGTCCTATTGCTTTCAAGGGTGCCTTTGACCCTGATGATGCTTTTAGGCGGATGAAGAGTATGGAGAAGATTTTCACGACTATGGAGTGCATGAATGCACACAAGGTTCAGTTTACTACCTACAAGCTGACTGACGTGTTTGAAGCTTGGCGGGAAAATCTTCAGATCCGTTTAGAAACTTGAGAGGCGCCAATTACTTGGGCGATGTTCAAGTAACATTTTCTTGCGAAGTTCTTTCCAGCTGATCTTCAGGACAATAAGTAAGCAAATTAGCCCTGAAGCAAGGAACTTTTTTGGTGTAGAGTATGTTGGGTTAATTGGAAGAGATGTTTCGTTTTTGTCCTCCTTATTGAACTGCTACAATTGACCGTTCTAAGTGTGTGAAGTTTAGGAATGGTCTTCGATCCTAGATCAAGAAAGCAGTGATGACCTTGGAACCAGTGAATTTTGATTGATGATGTACCTGAGGAGACAAAATGAAGAGGCTTATAATAAGAGAGTTTGCTCATTTAAATATAATCGGAAGCGTGTCACACCAATGAAAGAAAAATCCGTGTTAGCACCATTTGGTCACGATTTTAGAAACCACGGTGGAAAGAAGTCGAATGCTTATTTGAAGCCTGCTCTGGAGATTTTACAACTTCGAAAGCGATTAAGTGTGGAAAGTGTCGTAAGGATCAGTACACTATCCAGTGCAAGAAAATGATGATCATTTGTTTCAAGTGTAGTTTGTCACTTCACATCAGCCGCGAGTGCCCAGATGGAAGGAATAAAGCTATGGTTGAGGTGAAAAAGATACCACAAGTCAACTGGTTGAAGACTAAGCCTTGGAATCTAAGGATCTGATTCCAGGTCTGTGTCTCGTAAAAGGATAACCTTTGGTTGTGCTTTATGATAGAGTGAAGGATAGTAATACTTAGAAGACAGCCTTCAAGGCGTGTAACAGTCCCTACAAGAATAAAGTTGTGTCATTTGGAGTGACTAATGCACTTGTAGTAGTATTAATGGATTATATGAATATCATCTTTTTGTGTATCTAGATCAATTGGTTATCTTTATTGATGACATTCTGATTTATGATGAGAACATAGAGAAGCATGAAGACATCTCAGTATCACCTTTCAAGTGTTGAAAGACTAGTACTTGTTCCAAATTTTTTAAGTGTAAATTTTGGCTTGAAGAAGTTAGTTTCTTTGGTCATGTGATTTCCAAAGGTGGAATAACAGTGGATCTGGCAAAGTTTCAACATTTGAAAATGCCAAAGAATGTCAACAAGATCAAAAGTTTCTAGTGATTAGCAGGTTATTATCAGAGATTCATTGAAAGATTCTCTAAACTTGCGTTACCCTTGAATTATTTGACAAGGAAAGATAAATTTTTCTTGTGGGAGTCAAAGTGTAATGAGAATTTTCAGATGCTGAAAGAGAGGTTCACGACAACACCTGTGTTAGTATTTCCAGATTTGTCTAAATCTTGTGGTTTATTGTGATGCTTCTAAATAAGGTTTGAAAGGTGTTCTGATGCAAGATAAGAAGTTAGATTTTTATGCTTCGAGGTAATTGAAGGTGCATGAGTAGAAATATCAAACTCATGATTTAGAATTTGGAGTAGTAGTGTTTATGCTTAATTTGTGAAGACATTATCTTTATGGAGCAAGATTCAAAGTGTTCTATAATTACAGTGTAAAGTATTTGTTCAAACAAAATCAATTGAACACGAGGTAATGTAGATGATGTAATTTTTAAAGGATTTATGATTCTGAGCATATTATCACCTTAGAAAGGCAAACGTCGTGGTAGATGCTCTAAGTAGGATGAATTTACTTTGTGCCAACCTGATGATCAAGCAGATGCAAATGTAAGAGGAATTCATAGATTTAAGTTTGGGTTTTGAGTTAACATCTTCAAGTGTTTGACTTAGAATGTTGCAAATCACAAGTAATTTGATGGCGCAAATCAACAAAGGTCACTAAGATGATCAATATTTAAAGGATCGGAGAAAACTTACTGTGAAATGCACGGTAGGTGAATTTATAGAAGGAAGTGATGGAATCTAAAGATTTAAGGATAATGTGTGTGTGTGTCTACCGTTCGAGATAGAAGTAATTTGAATATTCATTTTGGATCTACCAAAATGTATCAAGATTGAAGAAAATGTTTTGTTAGTGTGAAATGAAGAAAAATGTGGCAAAGTTTGTGTATTCTTATTTGACTTGCCAGCAATCAAAGTATGAACACCAAATTTGTCGGGAATGTTGCAATCATTGAATATACATTTTGAAAGTGGGACGGTATATATATTATATATAGATTTTGTGTTAGGAAGACTGAAAAGTCCTACTTGATGTAATGTTATTTGGATCATCGTGGATTGATTGACTAAGTCTGCACATTTTATTTTGATGAGTATGAAGGACCCGTTGGAAACTAGCTCGATTGTACATCAAAGAGATTGTGAGAGATTACTTGGCTTACCTTCGATTATTGTGTCAAATAGAGATATGAGGTTTACGTCTGAATTTTGAAAAATTCTTCAAGAAGCGTTGGAAACTCATATAAGTTTAAGTCTGGTTATAGACCCAGACTGATGGTCAGGAAGAAAAGAACAAACATCCCAATGTTAGAATTTTATTTTGAGAGATTGTGTTCTGGAAGAAACTGAAAGTTGGGAGAAGTTCTTACTGTTGATTGAATTTACTTACAACTACGATTTTAATTCTCGTATTGGAATGGCACCGAATGAAGCTCTATATGGAAGGAACTACTGAACTCTACCCTATTGGTTTGAATAAGGAGATAATATGGTACTTGGACCACAAATAGTTCAAGATACTATAGAGAAGGTCAGATTGATTCAAGAGAAGACGAGAGCTGCCCAGAGTAACACCTACTAAAGGAGTTGGTAGAGTGTTGAAGGCAAATAAGTTGATGTCTATATTTATTAGTTTGTATGAGATTTTGGAGAAGGTTGGAGTTGTGCCTTATATAATCACTTTTCCACCATTCCTATAGAATTTTCATAATGTGTTTCACTTGTCGCAACTTAGGTTTAAGTGCATGATCCAATCACGTGGTGAAATTAGATACAGCTCAGTTGAAGGACAGCCTTACTTGTGAAGCTTTGCTGAAAGGAATTGTAGAAGAAGAGCAATAATTTGAGAGGAAAAGAAATCTCCAGTAAAGGTGGTTTGGGGTTGACCATTAGATGAGAGTGTCGTGGGGGGCTTAGAAGACAAGATGAAGATCTTGTACCCACAACTGTTTTGGTTATCCCAATTCTAAGGACGAATATCTTTTTAGAGGGTAGAGTGTAACACCCCAGATATTGGTATATTAATTCATAGGCTTTGTCTGTTATTTGGTAGATGATTGAATGCTTAGACATCAATATATAATAATTAGAAATTATTTGTTAATAAAAAACGAGGAAATGGCATGGCCAAGATCCAAACCCGAATCAATCAGTTTTCAAATAAGCTCTTTTGCCACTAAGCCAGTAGATCTTTGTTGATATTCTTGGTGTTTTTAATTATTATATCAAATGTAAATCTGATTTTAGTGTTTTTTTGTTTTTGTTTTGATAAAGTAAATTTAGGATGAGGGCATGGTGTCCTAACCCAAGGCAGGGAAGACCTTAAAACTCATTGAACACTTACAAAGGGATTTACATTTGCCTTCCTCCAATGACATTAGTGTGAGTGTATTTATTGAACCACAAACATGAATATGGTATAATTACGTAGTTTTTTGAAATATATCATAACCTCACGCCTCATTGATTTTTTTATAAATATTAATGTTACAAAATATTATATTTTATATAAATAAAAGTATTGAATGTTTATATTAAACTTAATGTTCTCATAATAAGTTTTTTTTGACTAAATATATTTAGTAATTTTTTTTGGATGATATATATATATATATATATATATATATAATAAGTTAAATTTTATTGTTTTGAATGTATGATTTTTTATTAAACTTTTTAGATATGAAATTTATGTCATGGATATTTTTAAATTTTTTAATATTGACCGGGTCAACATGCGGTTCAACTAAACTCACATAACTTATTCAATCATTTTCAATTCTTTTTGTTGATATAGAATCATAGGAATCTGGAGAATCATCCAGTCATATGTAGTCATCAATCAGATTCAAAAACTAATTGGTAAATTTAGGATGAGAATAACTATAACTCTTTTTCTAAGACCTTTTCTATTTATTGGCTATAAGTCAATAAATATTAATAGTATTAATAGAATAGAGTAACAATATTAATAGATTAGAGAGTTGATAATCGACTAGAGAATAATGGTTAATCGATTAGGTGAGGTAGAAAGACTTGGTAATGATTGGTTATTAATAGATAATTTTAATTAGGATTGATTAATAAGTGTTAAACTAATAATTAATGATAATTAGTTGATGGCCTTGTTTTGTTGATGATGGTGATGATGATATTAATTCATTATGATATATATAGTTGTAAATATGACGTGAGTGATGTCTGATAGTAATGTTGATGATTATATATCCAATATGTATGCACTCATATTAGTAGATATGTTGATGGTTGTGTCATAAAAGAATCGGAGATTGATGATTGAGAAGACCTTTAAGGTATTATAGGTAGGAATGACCTTATGTTAAGACGAGACATTGGTGAGCAATCCACTGAAAACTACTTAACCTTGACTAGACATTCAATTCATGGGGTAGTAGGTGGCTTCTCCGCCCGTATCGACCCAGAGAAGTCAGTTCCAATCGTGAAATAGTTGATGATTAGGTTTCATATTGTGTTATCATGCATCATTGATATTATATTATATGATGATGTTATGTTGTGTTAATATTGTGTTATGTGTTATACTGTGCTGTTATGTGTTTGTTATGATAGTGCATATGAATTATCATACTCCAATCCTTTTATGCTTTTCAGTATGATTATTCACCTTCGCTTGTTTGCTCTGTGGCTACTTGCACATTGTTTGTGCAGGTAGATGACACGTTGGGATGGTATAGATGAAAAAGGTGGGGAGTAATCATTATGCGGTTAATTCAATATATAATTTATGTTGTGTCACCATGCTGGCTGGCTCTTGGTTATTTCATTTTATTTTGAAATTTAGGATTGACTCTGAGATATTTGACGTTTGATCTGTTTTCGTTAATTTGGTTATTCTGCATTATGAACTATAATATTTTTATCCTCGGGGTTTTTATTTGAACCTAATTTTGATATGTTCTTATTTTTACTTTTTAAAATAATTACTTCTGGACAAAGGGTTTCACATTGGTGATTACTTATTTTGATTCAGGTGATAGCAATGAGACTCACCGTGAGCATTGGAATCAATCAGAGAGTACGAGTCAAACGAAAAATCAAAGTCAGACGACCTCATTACTTCCATCTAAACTTCCAGCTAGAGTTCATTTACCTTCTTTTGCTGGTACTCATAATTTTGCTCAAAATTGTTGCCCATTCATTTACTTGCATATCATGTTTAAATTTCTTCATGGGGCTCAAAAGTCTAATATTCTCTAATCAATTCCACTTATCAATTGCATGAACTATGAACTTGAATCCAACCACATATAAAAGTATCTTGTTGTTCCCTCATGCATGAGGAACACGGTGTACTTTCATTGTTTTTGCTGACATATGACCGAAATTTCTGTCTTACCACTAATGTTTCTTTGGAACAGGCTTAAAAAAAATTTTAGGCCTCAAAATTTTGGATAAAAAAAGGCTTAAAAAAGATTCAATTTAGTTATAAGTATATAATATAATAAATTAGATATAAATGTTCATCTACCTCAGTTGGTCAAGATAAAATCTGTCCGGATTTAAGTTCAAACTTGGATGCAACAAATTTGATTCTTTTTATAAACTGTCATATTTTTTAATTTAAGATGGCTTCACTATAACATTTGCTTTAAGCCTCTAACATGTTGGGTCGTGCTTGGAAAGATCTCACTATCTATCCATTCATTTGTGTATCTTTTTGCATAAATCCATTTACCTTCTTATTTGAAAATGATCTTTGGTAGTAAATGGTCAATCTGATCATCCAAGACTTGACATCCCGGGACCTGATTACAGTCAGCTCAATCACAAGGTAGATCAATTCAGTAAGTGTAGGGTTTGTGAGTTTTCCTTTGAACCTTACATAATATATTGGACATATTTTCACTGATAGGATGGTAAGAGTTCAACTTCAAATGTGAGCAATGCCAGAAGTTCCAAGAATCGTTCATCTCCAACAAGTTCAGCGAGTTCAATGTCACGCTCTCCTTCTTTCAACTCTAGTCAACAACTTCTTGCTCAGAGGAAATTATTCGCAGAATCCCACATTGGAAGATCTAGTTTTCAGAAGCTTTTGGAGCCAAAGCTCTCTCATCTTCCTGGAATTGCTCCTTATAGAGTTGTCCTTGGGAATGTAAAAGATAAGGTATCACTTTGATCTATTTTAATAATATAGTTGACGGTATCTTTCTGGACACTAATATTCCATTTCTCACCACTATCAATTTTTTCTTAAATGAAGTGCTTGTCCACTTCAACATGTTTCGTTCTATCATGTAGGACAGGATTAAGGGAAATGAAAATGGCTGCCTTATTATTACAGTAAACTTTGATTGGTGTTGGGCCAGATATCTTCAATTCCTCCACGAATTTTTTAATCCATAATACTTCACAAAAACCATGGGCCACATAGTGGAATTCAGCCTCTGCACCTAGATTCAACATTTTGTTTCTTGCTTCTCTATGTAACTAAGTTTCCACCTACAAAGATACAATACCCTGAAGTAGACCTCCTATTATTTATATTACTTGCCCAATCAACATCCGTGTAAGCTTCAATATGTATATATGCCATCTGATTTTGAACATTAACCCCTTTCCTAGAGTTCCTTTCAAATATCTTAAAATTCTGAAAATATCTTCAAAGTGGGTAGTCCCTGGTGCATGTATAAATTGACTTATCAAATTCAATGCAAATGCTATATCAGGCCTTGTATGTGACAAATAAATTAGTCTACCAGCCAATCGTTGGTAGCGTTCTCTATCTACCACTTCATCTTTAGATGATGCCTTTAGTTTTACATTGGGATCCATTGGTGTTTCTACTGACTTACATCCTGTCATCCCGGTTTTTGTGAGTAAATCAAGCATATATTTGCGCTGGTTGAGAAAGATTCCTTCTTGAGACCTTGCGAACTCCATCCCTAGGAAGTACTTCAATTTTCCAAGGTCTTCGGTATTGAATTCAGCTTCAAGTCTTCTCTTTAGATCATTGATCTCTTTAACATCATCCCCTGTCATGATAATGTCGTCAACATACATTATTAAGACAACAATCTTACCTTCATGTGAATGTTTAAAGAACAAAGTTTGATCTGCCTGACTTTGGGTGAAACCATGTTTCTTAACAACACTTCCAAATATTTCAAACCAGGGGCTCTTGGTGATTGTTTTAATCCATATAAGGAATTTTTCAATATGGAGACTTTGTCTGTTCCAAAACTGTCTTCAAATCCAAGAGGTAAACTCATATATACTTTATGTAATTCTCCATTCAAAAAGGTATTTTAACATCAAATTGATGTAGAGTCCAGTTTCAATTTACTACAAGAGAGAAGGATTCTGATATTATCAATCTTAGCAACTGAGGCAAAAGTCTCTTGGTAGTCTATACCATGAGTTTGAGTAAAACCTTTTTCCACACTTCCATCAACCTTGCCATTCTCTGTAAAGACCTACTTACATCCTACTGCCTTTTTGTCCTGAGGTAGATCAATGATACTCCAAGTATTATTTTTCCTCAAAGCGTCCATCTCTTCTTTTATTTCTAATTTCCAATCTGGATCACCTAATGCTTCTTGAATAGTTCTGGGCACAAAGAAATTAGAAATCCTAGACACATATGCCTTTGTGAGTGTGTGATAACTTATCATATGACCAGTAGTTAGACATCGGGTGTTTAGTGCATGCTCGGGAATCTTTCCTCTCAGCAATTGGGATATTGAGGTCAGGAATATTTTTTTCTCACAGAAATTGGAAGATTAATGCCAAGAAAAAACAAATCAGGTTAGGTGAAAGGTGAGTTACCAGATGAAAAATTAGAAGATGAGTTATCTGTAGGACCTTCACTTGGCAAATCTGATTGGATTTCTGCCGAGAGACAATTGGAATTGTAGTACCTTTGTGAAACGTTTTTCGGACATACATTTTAAGTTCAGGGTTATGATCCTCAATCAATGTTTCTGCCCCTATTTCCGATACTATATTATCTGGAAGTTCAAGGTTAAGCATTATTGATTCCATTATGGATGATTTGTAGCCACAATATCATCTAGGGTAGATAAAGTTTTCCAAAAGTTATCTTCTTTATTACTACAATGATTCTCCCCCTAAAGAGAATTTTTCTCAAAAAATGGTTGATTTTCAACAAAACGGACATCCGTACTTTCAAATATTTCTTTGGTTGTGGTCTTGGGAATGATTTGCAATTGACCTGAGAAACAGCCAAGGCTGATCCTTCGACTGCTGGAGGCGCAACAACTGTCTTTTTTTCGAGCATCACTTGCCCACATCTCTCTTCGCGACGCACTTCTGCAAAGACTTCACCAATTAGAAGAATAGGATTCCTGTCGAGAATCTGGCCACGAGCCTCATCAAACACAATATTTAAACCTGCAAGAAATTTGAAGACACGACTAACATCCACCATCTTATTGTAGTGCTTGCAGTCTGCAGGCAACTTCCACTGATATTCATTGAAGAGATCCAGATCATGCCAAATACACTTGAGACAATTGAAGTATTTGGTGACTAAATCTTCAGCTTGTCGAATTTCTCCAAGCTGGAGAGTTAATTCGTAAATTTGGGATTGGTGTTCCAAATCAGAGTACATTTTAGAGACACCTTCCCAGAGTTCTTTTGCAGTAGCATAACAGGGAGAATTTGCACCTATCTCTTCAGTCATGGAATTGACTGACTAGCCATGTCATAACTGTTGTATGAGAGAAAATGAGAGAGATATGGTGAAACCGTGTGTTTGAACTACACAACAGAGTCGGGTTTTGTATAGGCCTAAGACAATAAACACAAATAAATATGGAAGATACTATCTCTATTTACATGATATGATGTGATATGTAATAAGCCATAAATATATTTTCAACAATAACCATGGAATTTTCAGCAACCCATGTATCATAATCTGCACCAACCTTGTCTGGTTGTTTCTTGTCTCTAGTGATGTAGCCCATATTTCTTCTACCCTAGAGATCCATATGGACGGACTGCAACCAACGAAGGTAATTAGCACTGTTCAGCCGAACTGTTGTGATCCGAACAGGGTGGTTTTCATGGTATCTTCAAACAGGTTGAGTTATTTCAAGTTTGGGTGAATGCTGCGAAACAGTATCAGACTTGGGGTCAAACATCATGTGGGATGGAATAAAAAGAATGGAAGCAAAAAAAAAAATCCTATGGCATTCCTACTGAGCCTGATACCATAAAGAGAGAAACACACCAGATGAAAATTGTATTTCCTTGATTTTGTAAATAATACATAAGAGGTATTTATATAATACAAAAAAGATAGAAAAATTAAATTAATTTAGCCTGAGAATCAGGGGAATCATTCTCCCTATAAATGCTAATTCTACATATGGTAAAGACAGAAGTACCTCATGTTATGAGTGAACTAGTATAAAAATAACCTATGCACCTTGTTTCTTCCACCCTTATGCACATTTAAATAAATATAGGTTAAGTCAAGAAGGTTCTTACTTTACTTAAGCAGCTTCTATACCTATACCTTGTTGAACATGATTTTTGCACAAACCTTCTTTAAAGGATTTCAATCTTCTCAGGCAGAGCCGGCCCAAGGGTAAGGCCTCCCTAAAAAAAAAAATTTTACTTAAGAAAAAAGCCTCAAATCTTTTTTTTTATTTAAGCAAAGTGTCTTTCCTTATAACATTCTTAAAACTAAAATCGATAAAATCTTATATAAATTAAATAAAACTGTTGAATATAAAGAGTATTGAGAGACATATGGAATAACTCGTGTGTTTCAACTACACAGCGGAATCTCTTTATATATGCACGGAGTATTAAATAACCCTAATTTACAGTAATGCTAATAGGTCAAAATACTTACATACTTACAGCCCATCTAATTATTTACATTCTAATATAATATGTAACACTCCCCCTCAAACTGGAGCATATAAATCAAATGCACCTAGCTTGTTACATATATAACTAATTCTAGGACCTCACAATGACTTTGTAAACACATCTGCTAACTGATCATTGGATTTGACAAAGCTGGTGATGATGTCCCCCGATTCAATCTTTTCTCTAACAAAATGGCAGTCAATCTCAATATGCTTGGTCCTCTCATGAAAAATAGGATTCGAGGCAATGTGCAATGCAACTTGATTATCACATATTAGTGTCATTGTGCTGGTCTCTTCAAATTGAAGTTCTTTCAGTAACTGTTTCAGGCAGATGAGTTCACATGTTACTAGTGCCATGGTCTTGTATTCTGCCTCAGCGCTGGATCTTGCAACAACATTTTGTTTCTTACTCTTCCAAGATATTAAATTTCCTCCAATGAGTACACAATACCCGGAAGTTGATCGTCTATTTATGGGTGAGCCTACCCAATCGACATCTGAGTAGTCAATTATCTGAGTATGTCCTCTATCTTCATAAATGAGACATTTTCCAGGTGCACTTTTGATGTATTTAAGAATCCGGATTACAACATCCATATGTTCTTGGTAAGGAGAATTTAAGAATTGACTTACCACACTGACAACAAAGGAAATGTCAGGACGAGTGACTGTGAGATAATTTAATTTTCCAACCAATCTCTTATATCTTCCTGAATTTGATAGAGGCTCCCCCTGATTGGGTAGGAGTTTGACATTTGGATCCATAGGAGTATCAACTGACTTGGCATTTAGTAGGCCTGTTTCTTCAAGAATATCCATAGCATATTTTTTTTGTGAAATTACAAGGTCATCCTTGGATTGAGCTACTTCAATACCCAAAAAATAACGGAGTTTACCAAGGTCTTTAGTCTGAAATTTATTTGAGAGATGTTGTTCTAACTGGAGTATTTCTTGCTGATCACTATCAGTTATAACAATGTTATCCACGTAAACAATAAGATAGATGCACCCTTGTGCTGAGTGATGATAAAATACAGAGTGATTGGCTTCACTACGGATCATACCAAATTCTTGTACTACTGAGCTGAATCTGCCAAACCAAGCTCTAGGAGACTGTTTAAGACCATAAAGGGAACTGTGTAGCCGACAAATTATGTTGGAAGACTCCCCTTGAGCAACAAACCCTGGTGGTTGCTCCATATACACTTACTCTTCAAGATCATCGTGCAAAAAGGCATTTTTAATGTCAAGCTGATGGAGGGGTCAATGTCGAATTGCTGCAATGGAGAAAAATAGTCTGGCATATGCCATTTTGGCAACCGGTGAGAATGTATCACCGTAATCCAACCCAAAAATCTGAGTATATCCCTTGGCTACCAAACGAGCCTTAAATCGATCAATCTTACCATCAGGACCAACCTTCACTGTATAAAGCCAACGACACCCGACTAATGACTTCCCATGAGGTAAAGGTACCAATTCCCAAGTACCACTGCTTTGTAGAGCACACATCTCATCAAACATTGCTTGCCTCAACTCAGGGTGGGATAATGCAATAATGCTTTACCTGTAGTTTTAGGAATAGAAACAGAAAACAAGGAGGACAAGCAAGTGTAATGTAAAGAAGAAAGACGATGATAACACAAATCAATATAATGAGGAGATGGATTACGGGTGGTGCGAATATCCTTACGAAGAGCAATGGGAAGGTCAGACTCAGGTGGTAGGGCCGGATCCGGAGGTGGCGTCGAAGGAGAGTCTGTGATGGGAGCAGGAATAGGCACAACAGAGGATAAGCGACGACGCTGATATGTTTATAGTGGTCGTGGAGATTGGGGGGCAAACTCGGTAGGTTCGATAGAAATATGAGTGGGTGGGAGAAGGATAACTACTTGAGGAGGTTCGGGATTAATGTCCTGATAGGGCTCAATAGATATATGGGTAGGTTTAAAATATTGTACAGACTCGAAAAATGTAACATCGGCTGATGTAATGTAGCGGTGTAGTGTGGGAGAATAACAACGGTAGCCTTTTTGAGACCGATAATAACCGAGAAAGACACACTTGAGTGACCGAGCTGACAATTTGTCCAAACCAGGGGATAAATTGTGAACAAAACACGTGAACCCAAACACACGAGGTGGTAGTGGGTGAAGAGGGGTATGGGGAAAAAAGACTGAATGAGGGATATTGCCATCAAGGACAAAAGATGGCATACGGTTAATAAGGTAGCACCCCATTAAGACTGCATCCCCCCAAAAACGGAATGGAACATTGCCATTGAGAAGTAAGGTTCGTGTGGTTTCAATGAGATGCCAATTTTTGCGTTCGGCTACCCCGTTTTGCTGAGTTGTATGAGGACATGATGTTTGGTGTAAAATACCGTTGGAAGCCATAAAATTTTGAAATTGATGAGACATATTCTCGAGCATTATCACTTCTTAAGGTACGAATGAAAACTCCAAATTGGGTTTTAATTTCTTTATAAAATTGCTCAAAGATGGAAAACAATTCAGTTCTATTTTTCATTAAAAATAACCACGTACAACGAGAATAATCATCAATAAAAGTAACAAAATACTTAGACTCTAAAGTAGACACAGTACGAGAGGGACCCCAAATATCAGAGTGAACTAAAGCAAAGGGAGAAGAGACTCTTTTATTGACTTGATCGGGAAAATTACTGTGGGTGCCTAACTGACACGACTTACAATGTAAAGTAGATAACTTAGACAAACTAGGCACCGGTTTTTGTAGTTTGGTAAGACTTGGGTGTCCTAGCTGAGCGTGGATAGTATGGGGGGGCTTTGTGGCAGAGCACGTCTTGGATATTGTAAAAAGGTAATAGAGGCCTTGTGACTCACTTCCGACGTCAATCGTCTGTCCCGAATTCCTGTCCTGCAAGGTAACATTATCATTAGTGAAAGTAATAATACAGTTATGATACCGAGTCAATCGACTAACTGAAAGTAAATTAAAGGGGCATCCAGGTATATAGAGAACCGATGCAACTGAGATAGAAGGGAGAATGTGTACAGTGCCAACTCCTTGAGACCGGGTTTAAGTACCATTGGCAGAAGTTATAGTAGGTAAAAAACCATATGTAGAGAGTGAAGAAAAGAGACCTTTATTACCAGTAACATGATCAGATGCACCAGAATCAAGAACCCAAGGGCCGAGGGAAGATGAATGAGAGAGGTAAACAGATGAGTTACCAGTGTGTGCAACCGAAGTAGGAGAACTAGAGTTCAGATGACTCTGAACCCATCGGAGAAAATCTTCATAGTTTGCCGGGGAGCCTTGTGGAGATGGTGTAGTCTGAATAGTGGCAGAAGGATCAATTTGGGTTGCATTTATCGAAGGCGAAGGCTTGCCATGCAACTTCCAACAACGATCAATAGTGTGTCCAAGCCGATGACAAACTCACATTTGGGACGAGGCTTAGAGCTGGATGGTCCTCCACGAGAACGTTGTTGATTATGTCCCAGAGATGTAAGGGCAGCAGTGTCACTCGGAACTGAAGTAATAGACTGCTCACTGGATGTTTTGTTGGTACTCGAAGGAGGATCGCTGAAGTAGTAGACATATCCGGAACAGTAACAGGCCCCTAAATTTGATCACGAGTTGCAGAGTACTCCTAGGGTAGGCCATAGAGTGCAAGAAGCATGAAAAAGGTGCTGCGTTGATCCAACTTCTTCTTCTGTTCAACTGGATTACTTGAAGTAGGAGGGAGAAGCTCATTAAAGTCATGAAGTGCACTATGAACGGTGCCAAGATATGCAGAAATAGAGCCATCGAGTGACTTCAGAGTAATGATGTTCAACAAGCGGTGACAAACTCTATAGAGACGTTGTGTGTCGTTAGTATAGAGTGCCTTTGCTTGACTCCAAACCGGTTCACACGTGAGATGCGGATGGAAAATCGGTTTAACATTTAGATGAAGTGTAGACTTAATGACACTACACAATTGAGCATCAATCTGACTCCATTTGGATGTTTCAGTCACACTCACCTTTTCAGGGTTTTGGGTGAGGTGATCCTCGTAACCTTGACCATGTAGCCATAGTTTGATGTCGGCAGCCCAACTATCATAATTTGATCCATTCAATTTTTCAACTGAGAGAGGAGAAGTGATGTAGTTAGTGAAAATGCTCTTTGTTTCAGACTGAGATGCCATGGTCAGCAAAGATTGTCAGAAAACGCGTCGGAACCGGGAAAACAGGGGCTGTTTGAACTGGAAGTCGTATATCCGTAACTCGAAACTGAAAACTGAGGGTAGATATGGAAGTAGGAGGCCGAGGCGAGTGCGGTGGAAGAAGCGGCACTGTGAACGGCTGCCGGACACGCCGTCACGCGCGGTGGCAGTGGGCGGCGCGTGGATCTCACGCGCAGGAATGCAGGCAGCGCGTGAGGGCGCGTGAGAAGGTTTTTGAAGGCGCGACCGAAGGGTTTGGCCGATCTGGGGTGTACGGCGCGACGGAAGCTCTGATACCATGTTGAATATAAAGAGTATTGAGAGACATATGGAATAACCTGTGTGTTTCAACTACACAGCGTTATCTCTTATATAACCCTAATTTACATATAGTAATGTAACGGGCTAGAATACTTACATACTTACAGCCCATATAATTATTTACATTTTAATATAATATTTAACAAAAGCATTTTGTATGTATCGTAAATTATTTAATAATCTTCTCAGCTAAATTGGTAAATGAAGCCATGAGAGAAATATTAGTTATAAATTAAAGAATCATGAGACAAAAAGTGAGTACATTGTTCATATGCGAAATATTAGTTATAAATTGAGAAATCATGAGACAAGTGGTGAACATATTGCTAACATGAATTACTGGAGTGGTACGACGTATACACACTATTTTCTTCTTTAACTAAAATATAGAAAATTTTACATGAGTTCTTGATGTTGCCGTAGAAGCGTTGAAATGTCTTATTTCATTATTTAGAAAATATAGAGAAAATAGATTTGAAAGTACCATTAATTATGTTAAATAAAATTTATATAGTTATTAAATAAAATATTAATAATTTATTTATTAAATTTTGAAAAGATCCTATCTAATAATTTGACTTTAGGCCTCTTGTTGGGCCGGCCTGAGTATATAAGCTTAAAGAAGCTTTTTAGATTAAAGTAATCAGATTAATCTTAGAAGCTTGTTTGTTCAAAAACTTCTCAACTTTTTGATTAACCTTGGGTTAGACTGGGATAAGTAAGAAAGTAAAAAATGTCCCACAATCGAAACTCCCATTTCTCGTGGCTTTTGGACACTTCAATTACAAGGATAGAGAGGGTTCATTTAGTATTAAGTATTGTAAACACTTTGTGAATATAGAATGACTCTGTGTAGACGAGGAAAACTTGGAGGAGAGATCTCTTTCCTATATTCTTTTTCATTCTTTCAATTATTATTCAAATAATTTTCCATAATGGGGTTGTTTTATATGTGATAAAGAATGATTCATAGCTACATACCTTACTGCACTTATTTATTTTGATGTCCTATGAATTGGCAATTTTTTGTTGTGCTATGTGTTGGTAATGTTAAATTGTCATTTGTTTAGCTTCAAAAAACTCGTAGGCGATTGGAGCTGCTTCTCGAGGATTGCCCATGTGAACTTGATCCTTCTGATTACTATGAAACGACAGATCAGCTTTTGGAACCTCTGCTCCTTTGTTATGAATCCATGGTACTTTTTCTCCCGCTCCTAACCTTTTTCTACATAAGCTTTTCCATAATGATTATTTATCTCTTAATTTCCTCTAGCAATCTTGTGGAACTGGGGTGTTAGCTGATGGTCAACTTGCTGATCTGATCCGTAGAATTTCTACCTTTGGCATGGTGTTAATGAAACTCGACTTGCGTCAGGTCTGATTTAATCTGTTTTGTTCAATACTAGTGTCAAAGTTTATTGTTGCCTGAAACTGGTAGTGCGACAGGAATCTAGCAGACATGCTGAAACAATTGATGCAATTACAAGGTATTTGGATATGGGTACATACAGTGAATGGGATGAAGAAAATAAGCTGGAATTCTTAACCAGAGAGCTTAAAGGGAAGAGGCCACTTGTTCCTCCTAGTATAGAGGTGAGATGTACACTAAGAAAAAACCTGATTTAATGGATGATGTTGACATAATATAATTAAAAGTTCTTTCTCTATTCTATGCCACTAAGCTTTTACTTTTTATTGGCATTTTGATTGATTCTTTTTTAGGTTGCTCCAGATGTTAGAGAAGTCCTAGATACGTTTCGAATTGCTGCTGAGCTAGGGAGTGATTCACTTGGAGCCTATGTGATCTCTATGGCCTCAAATGTACATCCAGTGCTTTTATTACTCTTACATATTATCCACGAAAATTATGTAACAAAGTTACAGGAACAGCTTACGCAACATGAATATAGATGCCTAATACACTTGGCCTTCTCACATTTAATAATTTCTTAAAGACTTCAACAATTACCACTGCCTTCCTTAGTCATCTTTTATTTTCTTCTTGGTGTTTGGTTTTGCATGAAACTAGTTATTTTTGCTGCATAAACGTTGCAGCTGAATTTAATAAATTTTAGGCACTTCAAATCATTTTTGCACTGTAAACATAATAGAGTACAACAATGAAAGAAAGCATCATAGGATATAGTAGTGTTTTAAAAATTGTTGTTTCGGTTATTACTAAAGATTTTGGTCTTTGGTTGATTGTCAGGCAAGTGATGTCCTAGCAGTAGAACTTTTACAGAAGGATGCACGTCTTACAGTAAGTGGGGAGTTAGGAAGAGCATGTCCTGGTGGAACGTAAGTCCTTCTTTAGATGTTTGTATTACTCTTGTTTGGCAACAACCAATGTTAATTAGGTTGGGATCGAACATGCGACCTCCATATCACTCCACGCCCTAACTGCTCCACCCTGGTCACCAAGCCAATCTTATACCCCTGAGATGTTTGTATTACTAAAGTGGAACTTATCAAAGCTATCTTTATTCTTATAAGATAACAAGGGTGCATGAGATGAAAAATTGTACATTACTTTTCAATAAAGAAACTGAAATAGATGTGTGAATCATGCATATTAGCGGTTACCTATATACATACATTCATGTTAGTATTTGGAAATTGAGTAGCATACCATGACTTGCCCGATCTCATAAAATCCGATTAGAAGAATACAAATGGTTGTATTGTTTGCACTAATATTTTGGACAACTTGTGTAAAGATTTCCCCTTATACCGAAAAGAATATTGCAATTATGTATGAATTTTAACATCATACATGTGTTCAACATAGGCTTCGGGTGGTTCCACTATTTGAAACTGTAAAGGACCTGAGAGGAGCTGGTTCAGTTATCAGAAAACTTCTATCAATAGATTGGTATCGCCAACACATCATTAAAAACCATAATGGAAAGCAAGAGGTTATTTATAATAGCAGATTCATTTCATTTACAATATAGTATATAATGGTGAATTCAAGTGGTAATATTATAAATTCTTATATGCAGGTTATGGTTGGGTATTCTGATTCTGGTAAAGATGCTGGGCGCTTTACAGCTGCTTGGGAACTTTACAAAGCTCAAGAGGATGTAGTGGCTGCTTGCAATGAGTACGGTATTATGGTTACCCTGTTCCATGGTCATGGAGGGAGTATTGGTCGTGGTGGAGGCCCAACGTATCTGGCTATTCAGTCCCAGCCACCTGGCTCTGTGATGGTGGGTTATGCATCTTTAGTCCTAGATTCTAAAAGTTATTTTGATATTCAATAATTTATGTATCATTTTTAGAGATTTTAAAAAATTAGACATTGTTTTGTGATTACCTGGCACAGTGAAAATCACTTTTTTTTTTAAAAAAAATTATAAAAAATAAGTTTTTTAGAAGTTACTAAAAACAGCTTTTCATTTGAAGTAATTTTTAGATTATATTTTGGGGTCCATTTGTTACAGATTCTAAAAAAAGTTATTTTTTTACGAAAAATAACAGTAACAAACGAGCCCTAGATCAGATCATCTTTCCATTGAGTATGTGGAAACTAGTTTTGTTTTTGATTAAATTGTTGTTATCTGCATTGACATTAGAAGCTCAATCCTTACCAAACAAAAAACTTCATCAAATTATATCAATGCACTAAAATAAGTGATGCTCCTTATATGACACATTGCAGGGAACCCTTCGGTCAACCGAACAAGGAGAGATGGTGCAGGCAAAGTTTGGGCTGCCACAAACAGCAGTTAGACAACTTGAAATTTACACAACAGCTGTGCTACTTGCTACCCTTCGTCCACCTCTCCAACCCCGAGAAGAAAAATGGCGTAATCTCATGGAAGATATTTCAAAAGTAAGTTGTCAGTATTATCGCAGTGTAGTCTACGAAAATCCAGAATTCTTGTCCTACTTCAATGAGGCCACACCTCAAGCAGAGCTCGGCTTCCTGAACATAGGTAGCCGCCCTACAAGAAGAAAGAGCAGTACAGGAATTGGACACCTACGTGCCATTCCCTGGATATTTGCATGGACTCAAACCAGATTTGTTCTTCCTGCTTGGCTCGGAGTGGGAGCAGGTTTAAAAGGTGCTTGCGAGAAAGGTGAAACAGAAGAACTTAAAGCCATGTACAAAGAGTGGCCTTTCTTTCAGAGCACTATAGATCTAATTGAGATGGTTTTGGGAAAAGCAGATATTTCTATCGCTAAGCACTACGATGAGGCTCTTGTGTCGGAGAATAGACAAGAACTTGGTCGTCAACTAAGGAACGAGCTCATTACAACTGAGAAGTTTGTCATCGTTATTAGTGGCCACGACAAACTTCTGCAGAGTAATAGGACATTGAGGAGGTTGATTGAAAACAGACTTCCTTTTCTTAATCCCATCAACATGTTGCAAGTGGAGATACTTAAGAGGTTAAGACGTGACGATGATGACCTTAAAGCCAGAGATGTTCTACTTATAACCATTAATGGTATTGCCGCTGGGATGAGGAACACTGGCTAATTTCTCAGCAACTATAATTTTCACTCATTCTGTATGTTAACCTTCAAGTTTCCGTTCTTATTTAATGACCATTTCTAAAATCAATGATGAATATATGCATAACCATAATTTTATGTTTTGTACTCTGGACAAGATTAATTCATATATATATATATATAGTATCTAATTATGATGTAAAATTGTGATCATGATTCTGCACTAGGTATAATATGATTTGGGTCATTCACTTCTGAGCTTGGCACCCTTATGTGTTTTCCATGTCCAAAACTCTTTTAAGCTTTATTTATTCGAATCACACAATAATTTCTCTTTGGTCATTGATATGAAAATTATAATTCCACAATAATAAATTGTGTTCCGCAACTATGGAATTTTGGATCATAGAGGAATTTGAGACACCAATGCTCAAATAAAGGGATTCAATATCTTGAATGAACGTCATACTTTAACTAAAATAGATTGATAAATAAATGATATTGTTGTGATAAATTTAAAAATTATCCAAATATTTTAAATCTAATCATAAAGTAGTATAAACTAAAATATTTTTTAACTCCAAACATTTCACATGAACACACGTTACAATACATATTCAAATATCCATTATAATATTTTATGAAGTTGCAAGTCCTACCACGGTATTATTCGAAATATGTAAAAAAAATTAATAGGAAGTTGCAAGTATAATTATAAAGTCACTATTAATAAGACATAACTTTAAGTTATAAAGTCACAACTATTTGTCTATTCTTAAAAATCAAATTCTTAAAAAGTTAACAAACGTTGATGTTTTGATTATAAATATTATAGTGGTCCAATGATATTAATAGATGCTAACCGTTTATCTATCATTATGTGATCAATCACAACACTCAAAAGTTTGCATCCAAGCTGGCCTGGTTCTCGTAAAAGATCAAGTAGATACTTTTTCTTAGAGATAAACATCCTTGCTTTGAGTAATCCACCTTAATTCCCAAGAAATCCTTGAGTTGTCCAAAGCCCTCCATCTCAAACTCAATTCATAATTTCTCCTTGAGTATTTGTCTCTAAGCCAAATCATCTCCTTGTTGAGACAAATCCCTAAATATTGTTTTAAAGAAAACAAACTTTTATGATTAATGAAAAAAAAGATTTTTATTCATGTTATCTAATGTGTGCTTTTGAATTACTTATTTAACATAGATTATGATCTACATAACATCAAGAATCACAAGGCAAGTCACATCACGACAATATTCACAATCAAGAAAGAAAAATAACACTCGCTTAGTTCAGAATGTACATTAGCTATTGTATTCAAGAACTAAATTAAAATATTACACTTATATCTGAAGTAGCTAAAATATTACTAGAAGAGGGGTTGAATAGAGATATTGTAGTTTTAAATTTTTTTTATGAGTTATTTAAAACTATATCCTCTACGAGAGGATGAAATGCAAAATTTATGGAGATGAACGTTTGTAACAGAAATAGTAAAACATATAAAAAGGACACATAAATTTATACTAGTTCACCTAAAATGGGTTACGTCAAGTTCTTCACTAACTTATGAGCTGTCCTATTGTTCAAAATAACTCATCCTCTAATGGGACTCTTTTTTTTTTTTTTTTGTGTTTGTTCTTCAGGCCTCACCAGACTTACACTATCTTTCTTCATGGTTTACACCTATTACCAAGTTTATATGAACTTGGAATAAATACAGATTTAGTGAATAATGATAATAGTAAGACTCTTTCCCTTTACAAAAACTTTCTAAGACGATACTTTTAAAAATATAGTTAAAGATTGTAGAAAGTGTAAAGAGAGGTAAGATTGCTCTTCTTAGCTTCGAGTATTTCTCTTTTGTATGAGTAGTTGTTGTGTAGAATGATGAAGAGTTCTCTTCCTTTTATAAAGGTGATGAAGCTTCATTCATGAGGAAAAGTACCAAGTAACCATTGAAGACTTGTTTAATTGTCCATGGTCAATACTTTGATTTACAAAAGTGTCATTCAATATGTCTTTGCAAAACAAAACTTATGAGGATGAGTTTGCAGTCCGTCCTCGGATAGGAGAATTGAGTTTTCAATAAATTAGGACATGACTTGTACTTTTGACTTTTTCCTTTTCCAAGAGCTGTAGAGTCTTCTTTTTCTTGTCAAGGACAACACTTTTTCGTACTGTGGTACTTTTGGATATTTCCTAGGTAGAAGGATGAATCGAAACAAAAGTTTAACCTTTCATAGTTTATCCTCTTCTCATGATTTGTTTATTCGTTTGCTTTAGTATTATTTGTCTTCAGATACAAATTCATCTTTATTGAATTTGTCGTTGTTACATTTTTTCTGTAGTATTGTATATCCTCTGTCTTAGAAGTTACAGTTTCATCCTCTACTTGTTTATCCTCTAACTTATAGGACATGTTAAATTGTGTCAAATATATTTCTTTTTATCAAGATGACGAGGAACTTGTTTTCTAACTTGGGTACACTTAAGAGCACATTAGATAATAAGTATAATCATAATCTTTAAAATAATTTTGTTATCATTGAAACATTTCAGAAAGATTTTTGTTAGCACAAAGGCACACCTAAAGGAGGGTGAATAAGGTGTATACAAATTTTCTGATTTTTAGAGACTTAGAGGATTATTTTTTTGTTTAGGATTGATGTATGAAAAGATGTAAATTGCAGAAAAATAATGAACACAACAATTTATCTTGGTTCCCCTTATAACCAATGGTACATTCAATCCTCTTGCTCACCACAAGAGACTTTCCACTATTTGTTAGAATAAGTACAAGTTTAACTCTAAGACTTCTGCTTAAAACTTCTAACAATCACCTTAAGATAACACACCACTATCTTAGTTTACAACACTTGAAGAAAGAACACTACTTCCCTCAATTTACACAATAACTTATATGGTATTACAACAATCACTTTGAATGAAATCAATAATGTATGACAATTGAGTACAATGATAGCAATCTAATATAATTTCAAGTCTAATAGATAACTTTTCTCAATGATATGACAATGTGGAATCTATACTTGAAATATGAAACTTAAGACTTTGAATAACTCAAAATATTTCATGAAATTTTGTTCAAAGATGATCTAAGATTGATGTTCAGATTGTGAAAAGAGTGATTCGTTAAATCTGAAGCTATGAAGTATTTATATTCCTTATACATCACTTCAGATCAGTGGCAATCATGCCTAGAGGTGTGATGAACATATGGAATAATCCAAGTTGAATCTGAACTGAAAAATTGCATTGTTTTGCACTTATATTTGACTTCAACAAGAGTGTAGTCAAATACACCTCTTTGTAACGCTGATATTTTTTTAGAAAACGCTGTCTTTTAATTTTTTTTCTAAAATCATTTTCATCTAGAATCAGTTCACAATCATTTCGCAACACAACAACAGAACTATATAACTTAACTTTATAACTTTACACAACAACATAACTATATTTATATACATATTCAGATATTGTACAACAACACATATTCATATAACTACATATTCACAACTTATTAATCGTGCCATATTCATATACATATAACTAACAGAATTACACATAACATAACTATCTACGATATATTCATATCCCTTAGAGCATGCTATTTCCCAACAAATCAAATAATTTTCATTTCAATCACATACTGACACCAGTCTTCCTTTAATTCAATTAGATTTTTCTCAGAGTATGTTGGACTAGAATTGTCAAAGTACTGTGCAATATAAGTTAGAATCAAATATATACATAATTTATATATGAAAATCAAATAATGAAAATACCGTACCGTTTCTGGAATAATAGTTTGATTCCTATCAATAATCTCCTTCATGAATCGCAATATATGGTACCCACAGTCGATGTTGTTAGTTTGACGAGGACACTATAAAATAAAACATATAAGTCAATAAAATATTTGTGCATTGATTGTAAATGAAATTTTAAAGGCATATATTTCAAACATTTATTGGAATCCATGTGATGTTATTAGACTTTTGCTTCGACACTATAGCACCTCTTTGAGCTCGAAAAACTTGTAAAGCACTATCGAATAAATAAATGTGATTATTATAGCTTTAACAAACACATTATTTATATATATATGTGTAAGAAATAAATGAATATTACTTACGTGTCAAACACAGTCTTTATTTCGGAGTGATTATTGTAATTGCCGTGCAAGGGATCTAAATAGTATATAACGTGCATTGATTTCAAATAGCACCCAATGTGCCCTACAACAACAAAAATTTAGTTGACAATTTTGTTTACACAACTAATAAATTAAGATCTCATAAATTAAAAAAGATATAAATAAATAATATATAATCACGTACTCTGAATTATATGGTGCAAGGAACAACTTATCCTTCTCAATATTTCCTAATAAGATATCTACAATGTATTTCTTTACATTCACTGGATCGAGTTTACACATCGAAAGCTTATGCGGAGACAAGAATGAATATCTACTTGACAATCTATGCGTGCACACCAACTTCTCATACAAAAACCTTCAATGAAAATTTCAAATTAGAATAATTACCAATAAATTAAATTAATTACCAATAAATGCAATTAAAAGTAATTTTTACCTAATGTATAAGCTAATGATAGTAGCACTCAGCTCTTTATGGTTGAGATCTTCGTATATGTGCTACTTTTCAAGTAGTTCTTCATACTCATCTCCGAATATAGCTTTATTCATGCTTACGATGCGTGAATCGTCGTTGCTTCCCATATTCCTTTTTACTTGTATGTCAAGACATGTACCATATTTAGCAAGGCATGGCTGACTTATTTTAGGAGTAGCAGCAACTGATTTTCCCCGATCCAGTTTTTTAGCAGCAACGTTGGCAGCTTTATTACCCTCCAGCTTTTGAAGTTTGCCAGCTTTATTACCCTCCAAGTTTTGAAGTTTCCCGACTTTATTTTTACCACTAATATCCAGTTGTGGTGCAGCAACGGGTTTATTCTGGTAGTTGGTTTGTTGTGCGGGTGGTTTATTGGATTGAATCTAAAAAAATGAGGTTAAATGTTAGTTTATTGAATCTAAAAAAATGACAAACCTTACAGAATAAATGTGACAAACCTTTTCTGGCGATGTAATTGACTCGTTTCTGGGAATCTTATCATTCCTTTTAGGCTTTGTCTGAATCTAAATATAAATGTGAAATTAAAGTTAGCAGCGGAAAAAAATCAGCAATTAAATATAATCCTCCAATTAAATATACATATCAATGAAACATACATTTCAATTAATTAAACATACCTTATCAAAGGCAACAAGATGTATGGGCCATGCCACGTAACTATCAACTGCTTCGCCCAAAAACTTCATATATGCATCGTTGTCCGGTATAGGCAACAATGCATTTGATTCCAAAGCAATAACAGGTGATACTTTGACATGGCCCGCAGGGATCTGTGTGTTGTGAAATACTTGTCCCGAAGTATTGTACAATGTTCCTTTTCCAACCTTACGATGAGTAGTGGAGGATAAGTACAACATGCAAGGAGTGACACCCTAAATCAATGGTTAATACATAAGTAATTATATAAGCAAGTAATTAATTACCTCGAGAAGACTTTTGAGACCAATGATGCAACTCGCGTTTTCACTCTCCATTTTTATTTCACATTGGGACTGATCCGGAAGTTGCTTGTCTTTATTTGTCTTCATCAAGAGTGCCACTTGCTCTGATAGGAGTTTGAGCTTCTCTAATACTTCCTCATTGGATGGAAATATGGTTCGAAATGAGAGAGATGATAGTGGAAATATGATTCTTAATGGAAGAGATGATAGGGTTCGCAAAGGAAGAGAAGAACGATGAAGAGAAGATGACAGTGAAGTTTACGTAATGAAAAGGAAACTGAAGCGGTTTACTGTTATATATAAAACCCTATTACAATGTTTTTTTAGAAGCCTTTTACAGCGCTTGTTGGAAAAGCGCTCTAAAAAGTCTCCTTATTTTATTTTTAAAAGACTTTTTTATAGCGCTTGTAGTATAAGTGCTGTAAAAGACCTCTTTGTTTTCTTATGTTATAGGCTAAATTATATCAGTGGTCCCTTAACTTAATTTCAGGTAACGTTTTAGTCCTTTATCTTTTTTTTTTCCCGAGTTAGTCCTTTATTTTAGTTTTAAGTGACAATTTGATATTTTATATTTTAAAATTTCAACAATGTTATCCTTTTTTATACAAAAATTCAAAAAAATCATGAAATTTTTCAACCAAAACCCATAAAATTGATAATCATCTTCAATCTAATACAAATTTTATCAAATTCATAACTCAAATATTCAAATACACTCATATTTTCATCTCCAACAACATCAAATAAAGAATGAAAATATGAGTTTATTTCAAGATTTAAGTTATGAATTTGATTAAATTTGTATTTTATTGAAGATGATAATGAATTTTATGAGTTTTGTTTAAAATATTTGATGATTTTTTTGAATTTTCGTAAAAAAAAAGGACAACATTGTTGACATTTTAAAACATAAAATATCAAATTGTCACTTAAAATTAAAATAAAGGATCAATTCGGGAAAAAAAAAGATAACGGACTAAAACGTTACCTGAAATTAAGTTAAGGGACCACGAATGTAATTTAGCCTATGTTATATGATTGTTTTTTTTTAAAAGTCTTTTACAGCGCTCGTTGGAAAAGTGTTCTAAAAGGTCTCCTTATTTTATTTTTAAAAGTCTTTTTTACAAAGCTTGTGGTATAAGCGTTGTAAAAGACCTCTTTGTTTTTTTTATGTGATACGATTGTTTTTTTTAAAATCCTTTTACAGCACTTGTTGGAAAAGCACTCTAAAAGGCCTCCTTATTTTATGTTTAAAAGGCTTTTTTACAGCGCTTGTGGTATAAGCGCTGTAAAAGACCTCTATGTTTTGTTATGTTATATGACTGTTTTTTTTTAAAGTCTTTTACAGCGCTTGTTGGAAAAACACTCTAAAAAGTTTCCTTATTTTATTTTTAAAAGACTTTTTTACAGCACTTGTTGGAAAAGCGCTCTAAAAGACCTCCTTATTTTATTTATAAGGGCTTTTTTACAGCACTTGTGGAATAAGCGTTGTAAATGACCTCTTTGTTTTCTTATGTTATATGACTATTTTTTTAAAAGACCTTTTAACTTGGTATAAAACAAAGCTTTATGACCTCCTTATTTTATTTTAAAGGCTTTTATAGCGCTTATGAATAAAAGCGCTGTAAAATTACTAGTTTATTTTCAGTTCAGTTCAAGTAAAATACCTAAATTTGGATTTTTTTTTCTTCCAAATAATTAGTTAAATACCTATATATATATATATAATACTAAATTATATGGTCAACTCATATTGGGATGATTAGTTCAAGATGAATTCCCAGTACTAAAATAAAGTTTTCAAGTTCAATATAAGCAGAAAATCAGTTATGGGAAGTCAAACGTACATTAAATTATATGAACTTAGTATAAAACACTAAGATCAAGCTAAATATAAGCAGAAAGTCAAATACATGGCTTATATAAAACAATTAAACATGTACATTAAGATCAAACAATTAAATTACATGAAACTCAGTTCATATTACATCTTCATCATTATTCCTAGTGGGATTCACATTTGTTTGTCCATTAATGATACGAAACGATGGATTAATCTAAATTCCCTCATTATGATCATCTCTAAGATATAAACCATCATCAATTGAATCAATTTCATGTGGTTGTGATGTTGCAAATAAAATATCATTACCAACATCTTCATCATTATTGTTATCATCACTTATTTTAGTGGTCAATAGGACAACAAACCATTTATCATCAGCAGAATTAGTGATATAAAACACTTGTTGAGCTTGCGACGTTAAAATAAAGGCTCATCTTTGTATTCCACCGTATTAAAATCGACAAGCAAGAACCCTAATTCATTAATCCGAACGCCATTATTATTATCGACTCACTTGCAACCAAATATGGGAACACGAAATATTGTGTAGTATAACTCCCATATGCGTTCGATAACCCCAAAATATGATAGATTTGCATATATTGGGTTTTGTCTTTTGCACTTGAGACATGCATCGCTTCAGCTATGAGAGTGACTCCGCTATTTTGCATAGTGGTCTGATCATCTTGTTCTTTGGTATAAAATGTGTAGCTGTTAATTACATAACCAGTGTAAGAAAAGACATGTAAACTCGGACCATTTGCTAGCCACCTCAATCTCTGTGAAATTGATCTGAGGTCTATATCAAACTTTGACTTTATGTGATTATTTAACCATGTTATAAAACTTCGATTGTGCTCTCGAGTTATCCAATTTTGATTCCTATTCATGTTCAAACGAGATAACTGATCTATGTGTATTGTAACATACAGTTGAACCTCATCATCATTATGCAGAACATACAATTGCGCCTGCTCCCATTCTGTCCTTGATATAGTCATTAGTCTCCTTCCCTTATCTTTTCTCCTGATATTCTTCCCGAATGAAGAGACATGGGAAGCCCTATGGATTCAACATTGGACATATATTCAGTACAAAATTCAGCAGCTTCTTCGACAATGTACCATTCAACAATACAACCTTCTAGTCGACTTCTACTTTTTACGTACCCTTATAATATTTTCATATATCGTTCTATCGGATACATCCATCTCATATAAGCTAGCCCACAAAGTTGTGTCTCCTTAACGAGATGAACAGTAAGGTGAACCATTATATCAAAAAACGAGGGTGTGAAATACATTTCAAGCTCACACAAAGTAACAACAACTTCCCTCTGAAATGTCGGTAATTTATGAGGATTGATCACTTTACTACAAATTTCCCTGAAGAAGAAACATAATCTAGTTAAGGCTCGTCGAACTTTTTCAGGTAAAATGGAACGTATACCTATTGGTAACAAATGCTCCATTAGAATATGACAATTATTAGGTGTTCAAACCTTTTAACTTGAGGTCATTCATAGAAACCAAATTTTTAATGTTTGAAGAGTATCCTTTTGAAACTTTAACTTCGTGTAGAAATTTACATAAAACAATTTTTTCCTTTCTAGATAGAGTATGAGGGACTGGAGGTAGATATGTGCAATTTCCTTTCTTTACAGGATCCAATTCATTTCTTATTCCCATATCGACCAAGTCCAATCTTGCATTGATGCCATCTTTAGACTTTCCTGGAACATTGATTAACGTACCAATAACACTATCAAATACATTTTTTTCAATATGTATCACATCGAGGAAATGTCTTATACACAATGACTTCCAATATGGCAATTCAAAGAAAATTGACTTTTTTTCTTCCACCTAGTTTTGACTAGCTCTCCCGCAAAAGGTTTGCCAAATTTATTGGTCAAACTTTGTACTTTTTCAAGTATTTGATATCCTGTCGGTGCTACGCTTCATACATAACCATGGAGGTAGGTTATAAATCAACAAAATCACAGGCCACGTGTTGTGTGAGATGCTTTGAAGACCATGTGGATTCATTCCATTAGCAGAAAGTGCAAGTCGTAGATTTCTTGACTCTATCCCGAATTCAGGATACTCGTAATCAATTTTTGCCCATTGTGAAGAATCTACAGGGTGTCAAAAATTTCCATCTCTAATTCTTTCATCTGCAAGCCATGTCAAGTGTTTTGAATCTTCTTCACTGCAATACATGCGTCTAAATCTTGGTATTATAGGAAAATATCACATGACTTTTGCTGGAGTAGATTCTTTCTTCTTATATCGAGAGCCATTGCATTTCGGACACGCCTTTAGTAATTTATATTCGTTTCCAAATAAAATGCAATCGTTAGGACATGCATGAATCCTTTCATAACTTATGCCAATAGAGCACAAAATCGGTTTAGCCTCGTAGGTTCGACTGAGAAGTTCATTATCATTTGACAACATATCTTTTAATAGTGTTAATAATTCTGTGAAGCTTTTGTCAGACCATCCATTACTCACTTTTAAGTTGTACAACTTTTATATCGCCGACAGTCTTGTGAATTTAGTACAACCATTATATAATGGTTTTTCTGCATCACTCAACAAACCCTTAAACATTTTAGGACAATCCCGAAGATCTTCTTCAACTACTTTTGCAATCTCCTCAACTCGGTCCAACTCATATGTATATGTATCGAAGTTAGTTGAAGCATATGTCGAACCATTCTCAAAATTAATGTTTCCTTTTTTTTTTTTCTCACCATGTCTTATCCAACATGTATAGCTTTGATCAATTCCATTCCATACTAAATGTTCTTCCAATTCATCTTCTCTAACGCGTTTTCCAAAATAACATTTTAAACAAGGAAAAATGACTCTATTTGGATCTTTTGCATTCTTCGCTGCAAACTCAACATGTAGGAAATATATGACTTCTAATTGTAAAAATATGTAAATGACAATCAAATAAAAATTCACAAGAATTCCAATCAGTTTAACAAATACCAATTTTATTAAACAGAATATCAATCAAGGTCCCAAGGAATTGATTCTAGGAGAAGGTTCACAATTACATGTATTGTCAAATTAATAGTGTAGCAGAAACAGTAATTGTTCAACAGATTAATCTAGATACCAACATGTCAATTTAACCATTCAAGCAATATCAAATATAACATGCATTCAAGGTTAATCAACCAAACAAGATAGAAGTAAAAGAGAAGGGATAAGAGGGTGATACACAGAGATTTATACTGGCTCGATCGTCTGTAAGACAACCTATATCCAGTCCCGAAATCAACTTGATTTCAGCCTTTCTTTTAATAGAACCTTCCAGAGTTATTTCTTACAGATTGTCCAGCACTCCCTACCTATCTATCTTAAGAATAAACTCGCATGCTTCTATTGTTCACCACTGTATCCCAAGATCATAGTGAAACTCTCTTAAGTCACTCAGCAGACTATCCCAAGATCACAGTGAAACTCCTTCTTGATGAGCCCTCTCAACCAAGAAGATAGTTACCAGTTTTAATACTGGATTTTACAAGACTTTCTTTACAGAAATGTAGTTTACAGAGATTTATACAAGATCAACGATCCAGAATGAATGCGACTCAGTCAAAATATGAAATGCACACTATGAGTATTTTCCAAGAAATTGTTTTGTGTGATTTCAATCCTTTTTCACAAAGTGTACTCAAAAGTAGTTCAAAGGTTTTTTTCAAAGTTATGAGTATGTCAAAAGTTCAAGTCTTTTGAAAAACAGATTTGAGTTAGTTTATATATGTTTCAGAAAAACACAGTCAAATCGATTTACTAATCGATTTTATAAAGCTTTGAAACAGTTCAATCGATTTCCCAATCGATGCTCGTGTTTCTTGTTTTTCTTGAATCTTAAACATATATGAATCAATCGATTTGGCAATCGATTCTTTTAATTCACAAATCAGAAAACTGAGACAAGTTCATATCAACATCAATTGAGTAATCGATTTCGAATGTTATGTTCAAACAATGAGATCAAAATAATCGATTACGCAATCGACTGATATTCCATCATAATCGATTTGGCAATTGGTCTGTAACTAAAACAATTACTCCAATCGATTTGTCAATAGATTGGACTGATCACAGGGACTCCAGTATTTTGCACTAATCGATTCATCAATTGCTTTGCTTTGTCACAGTGAATCAGCTGTTTTATTCCAATCGATTTACCAATAGATTTGAATTGTTACAGGGACTTAGCTATTTTGAAAACATTGATTTGCCAGTCGACTAGGAACTTGGTTTTTGATATATGATTAAACATTTTAAAATCCCAATTGATTTTCCAATTGATTAGTGTATATCTTGCAAGTCAAGAAACAAAAATCAATTGATGTCTCAATCGATTTGATTTATCATAGAGGTTCAGACTTATAAAAAGCTTTTACCCAATTGATTTGGCTTAGAAATTGGTTGTCTCTGTGACTGCCTCAATCGATTAATCAATTGATATTCCAATCGATTGTCCAATCAATTTGTATGTTACACAGGTCAAGTCTGATGCAAAGTAAACTCGAAATCGATTTGCCAATCGATTTGCAAGGATTTTGGCTTGCCATTGTAACTCACACAATCGATTTCTCAATTGATTCATGAATCGATTGTCCAATCGATTGAGTTACACCCAGAGTTCATATTTCACTAAGGTCTTTCACATAATTGATTTATCAATCGATTGCCTTAGTGATAAATTTACTTCTGAGTCAATCAATCGATTGTCCAATAGATGTATCAATTGATTAGTCAATCGATTTGGTTCCATTGTTCATTTTTTTTTAAAAACATTTTAACTTGGCAAATGCTTATGTATGCAATTATATTTGACAAGTCTAATACTAAATTATACAATCACTAATGACACTTAAGCAGAGTTGCGTCTTTGTCCAGCACATTCTCCACTTTATGCTTAATTCCTTTCGTTCCAAGCTTTGTGTCCAAATGTATAGTGTTTGGGTGTTCTTTCCTGAAATGCAACTTGGTTCAAACAGTTAGCTTAATCAAAAGATATTGTATGTTTGTTAATTATGTCAAAACCATAATTAGGGGGACTTATGTCCAACACAACAAACTCCTTCACTCCATTTTCATGCTCTTTTGACAATCGATTGACAAACATGCATTTCCGGTCCATATTATATGACCTATATAAATGCAGTTACAAAAATAATAAGTTACTGATAACATTATACCAACATATAGTACACATATCTAATATTGGAAAATAGAAACCATGGTCCATTATTATGTAACAATTTCAAAACAAAAAAGATTTCAAAACAGAACAGATCAACAAATTTCAAAAAAGAAAAGATTTTATTATGTAACAATTTATTAGTTTTCGTGAAAACAAAAAATTAATAAATACAGTACCTAAGACAACGTATCCAATTTTTTATAAAGGAGGAGCAGTAGATAGCCGCACAGTACATAGAAGAGAGGAGGGTTCCCAAAGTAGAGGATGTGAGAGTTCGTAAATTTGTTTTAAATTTGTTTTTATTTATTAAAGTAAATGATTTTTATTTAAAGTGAATGATTTTACAGCGCTTGTGTAAAAAGCGCTCTAATAGGTCCTTTAATTATGTGAAAGTGCAAGGCTTTTACAGCGCTTGTAACAAAAGCGCTCTAATAGGTCATTTAATTATTTGAAAGCGCAAGTCTTTTACATCGCTTGTCCAAAAAGTGTTGTAAAAGCTATGTAACATCAGGTGGGAGCGCCATATTTTACAGCACTTGTTTTTAAAGTGCAATAAAACATTATGTGATGGCGCTTCATTTTACAGCGCTTGTGTACAAGCGCTGTAAAAGCCTTGTAAAAATTATGCTATATGACCCTACAACAGTGCTTTTTCCACAGCGCTTGTCAAAAAAACCCTTTTATATCCTCTGTTATTTTTAAAATATATTTACAACAACGCTTGTACTTAATAAGCGCTGTAAAAGGCGCGCTATAAAATTTCATTTTTGGCGTAGTGTAATCTAATATTATAACATTTCATTTAAATATTGTAACCTCAACAAAAATATCATACCACATTTTATTATTATTATTATTATTATTATTAATGTTATTATTATTATTATTATTATTATTATTATTATCTATTATATATATTAATATAGACTCCTATATAAATATCCTCTTACTAGTGTGCAAGATACAAACTA
Source organism: Cicer judaicum (assembly GCA_037974835.1). NCBI lineage: Eukaryota > Viridiplantae > Streptophyta > Magnoliopsida > Fabales > Fabaceae > Cicer > Cicer judaicum. The sequence goes on from JBBPBS010000635.1 coordinate 3,808,674, forward strand.
GTTGACAATCTTTGACTCATCACGGAGTATCACTTTTGGGAGAAAATTAACACACTCAGAAATTGATCAAAATGAACATTAATAGCAACACCATCTGATGTCCATATATATCTCCCTTGTTGATGGTTTGATGGTGTGCCATTATGTGAAGTTAATGACATGGGTTGGTAGTAGATTTGGCTTATATTTAATTTGGGTGAAGTCTAGATTACCCATTTGTAAATTATTAGTTTACTCGTGATGATGTGGACCAAATGAAAATTAAACATGTGCCTTCCATTATCTCTATCATAATTTTGCTACCAACATCCTCTAATTTACCACTCGCACCCCTCAAATTTTTTTTAAAAATCAAAATTCCCAAATTATCCTTCCCTTTATGTCAATCTTCTTCCTCTTCATTAACATAACTCATCTTCTTCCTCTTCATTCTATCTTCATTCAACACTTTCATCATTTTCTTCAATCATCGTCAACCATCATCAACCATCTTCATCAATCATCAATCATCACCAATCATCTTCAACATCTTCATCAATCATCATCAACCATCTTCATCCAGTGAGCATCACTGTTGTGAATCAAGGAAGTAAGCATCAACCTTTGTTTTTGTTGTTTTGTTTCTGTTTTGTTGTTTACGTTTATGAATGTAATGCCTGAAAACTAAAAATAAAGTTTCCATTTTTGAGCATGAAGAAAACTTTCGTTTCCCTAAACTCAGAAATGTTCGTGAACTCAGTTCACGTACGCAAACCCATTTATAAGAACCCAGTAACATACGTGAACTTAGTTCACATATGTGAATCAATTTTCAAAATCCAGTAACGTACGTGAACTCAGTTCACGAACCATGTTCGTGAAATGAGTTCACGTAATATGTAATGATATCACATATGTGAACTGAATTCACGTATACCCTACGTGAAATCATTTCACGTACATAGTTCGTGAACTCAGATCATGTATGTTTTAAAGATTGAAAATGGGTTTACGTACGTGAACCGAGTTCATGTAAGTGTTTGACATTGAGTTCATGTACGTGAACTCAATTCACATAAGCTTATTGTTTTAACTTTTATTATGATTTTTGTTTTGCAGATATGGTGCGCACTATGTTTACTGATAGAGATTGTTGTGTTATACTCAAAGAGAGCACCTCTAATATGGAGGGTCATCGTGTTAGGCCAACTGCGTCTACACGAGCACAACGACAACTTGAAGAATCCCAACCCGAAGCCCAACTCGAATCCCAAGATGAAGCCCAACTAGTGGACATAGATGAACCTCTACATGATGATGGATATCCTGGTGGTCCAGTTGATAGTTTTGTCCTTAGGACATTCGAAGATCATGTGGCAACTCGACTTTGGGATGACGTGGTAATTTTCTTAATCAAATTAAGTTAAATTATACTTTTTAACATATATTTTTTCACTTAATTAATTTCAGGATCGTGTAGAATTAAGGGTGTTTAGAAACGGAAAAAATTAAAAGAAGTTGTTATTGAACATGAAGAGGCTAAGCACTTGGTTAAAAGTTCGGGACTGTATTTTTTGCTGAAAAGCTGCTACAAAATAATCGACAAAGGAATTATTTCTACATTCGTAAAGAGGTGGCATTATGACACCAATAGCTTTCATCTCCCAAGTGGAGAGATGACAATTACTTTGGACGATGTGCCTCTCTACTGCATATCCCTATCATCGGTGCATTCTTCAGTGTTAATGTATTTAATAAGGAAGCCGGTACATATATATTGGCAGAGCTTCTTGGAGTTAGTCACGTTGTTGTTTATGCTGAATTTAATGTCACGCAAACAACCATAGTTCGGTATAGTTGGTTAGTTGAGGTATACCATTAGCGCTGTCGTGACCAGTATTGACAGATGGTTTCAATGACATTTCTTTTGTTTTTGGTCGGTTGTACACTGTACAATGATAAGAGTGCCTACGCAGTTAGCGTTGCATATCTTGAGTGCTTTCGAGACCTCAATTCATGTGGGGAAAATGCATGGGGTGCAACTGCTCTTCCTTACCTATATGAAAATCTTCGAGAACCCAACATGCATCAAACTAGAACTATTTAAGGGTATTTGACACTTTTACAGGTAAATTGTATGGTTGTTTATTGTGTTTATAATTTCTATTATTAATGATTCTAAACTAATTATTTATTATTATATATGTGCAAGCGTGGGTCTATAAGCATTTTCCTACATTATGTAGAGATTGTTGTAAAATTTCTTCTAGTTATGTTGAAGACTACCCTAGAGCACTTAAATGGAAGCCTAAAATAGATAAGGGTCTAGTCCTTCCATTTAGGAAAGCTCTTTATGAGATTGACGTTGATGAGGTCTATTAAACACCATGTGAGGAGCATCGAGTAAAGCGACCTTTTGAAGATGTTTCTTTATTTCGAGGGTGGATACGTTGGGGTCTGAAGATGTACGTTCATCTGCCATATAGAGTATTGCATTAATACGATCATGTCCAAACCATATATGGCTCACTGTTAGAGGTAGTGGGTCAAACGACCACACCAGGTGAAATGGACATTATGTTTATGCAATATGTTGTGCATGTAGTGGATGATGGCACAATTGTGTAAGGACATGCAGTCTAATCAAATGATTACATGGACTAATTTCACATAATTTCTCATCGATACATCATTCATTGAGAACCAGCCCATGAAGAACCTGCTGCTCATACAGCTGATCTAGAACCTACTGATCATGCAGATGATGATGCCACTCATGCAGCTAATGACGTCGATACCATAGATGATGCATTTGATGTAACGGTATATTAAATAGTAATATTTTATTTTTACTAGTCATATTTATTTTATTTTTACTATTCATATTTTTTTTTTTATTGCAGCAGCAGGCAATACAAATTGTTGATGAGCTTATTAGTCAGCAATTGATATTACCTGATGGCATGCCACTTGTTAATGAGTTAATTATTTATGTTGCACGAAGTTAGAAGGGTGACAGTAGAAATTGGACTAACATAATACCGTATTGAAGGAGAAATAGACAGACTTAAGATTTATTTAGAATATTTTGGATATGTAATATTCGGGTATTGTTTTGGATATGGTATATTTTGGTAATACTTTTGGAATATTTTGGATATGTGATATTTGAATATGGTGGATTTGTAATACTTTAAGAATATTTTGTGAAGTACTGATTTGACAATTTATAACAATCGTAATATTTTTAATTTGATTGAGACAATATATTCATCCAATATGTTTACAACATTATGTTAAATATCACAACACGTTTACAATATATTCATCTAGTTTACTTTTAAGTTTACAACATATTCATATATACTGCATGGAAATATCTTTAACCAATGTTGAATGCGGTCATTGTAAATAAATTCCCATTGACTTGCTTCTTCTGTGCAATATTTTCTCCATAAATTACTAACTAGTGGTATAAGATAATTTGACTTTAACTGAACTTGTTAAATTCAATAATTTATTGAATATGATATTAACGGTTAAAATGACAATTCTAAGTGGACAAATTAAATACGTGCATAAAATGATAGTTATTAACAAATGCAATAACTATCATACGATGATATGAAATAGATGTTGGTGGTGAATTTCAAAGTGGAAAAAATATTTGCGATTGGTTAAGTGATAATGCGATGAAAACCAAGTTAAATTTGAAAGAAATGACATATTCCATTTCTAGAATTGTCATCCAATTACCCAAAGTTGCAACTTTTTCAACATACACATTGTGTATAAGTTTTTGAACAAAAATTTGTCCACCATATATTATCTCATAATGAGACATTAACTCTTAAAGCTCTATCACACACTTTTGACAAATGAATGCCCAAGAGTTCTCACCATTCCAAGTAAACCTGCAACTGCACGATATCCACAATTACCATCCTCGCTCACATCAGTAATGTCATCTATGAATTTGTAAATTTCAACTGGCAACCAATCCTTGAAGATAAGAACTCTTGGTTGGTTAACCTTGTTGACAAATGGTCAAGGTGTGAGCTTTTTGACTGATGATCGAGGTTATTGTACTTTATTAGATGTTATAGTACTACATTCATTTATGTCATTGCATCGAACACTTGCATCCACATACTCCCACCAAGATGGATCACTCTTGGTTGATTTATCTCTTTTTGAGACTTTACTTTTGTCTTTTTTAGGTGCATCTTTTATTTTAACCTTGTCAGCAAGTGAACACATCGACGTAGTCGATGGATACACGACCTATCATAATTTATCTTTAAGTGAAATTTTTTCAGGTACATCAAGTTCATCAAACTTTTTTACTATCATTTCTATTTCATGTTTTGCAGATAATTCTGAAGGTTTACTCGATCCATCATCATGAAAAGTTAATTTAGTCCAGCAAGCATGAATAACGTCTAACAGAACGGAACAGGGATCATATTATACCTGGCTATTTCACATGCACAAGGTAGATCATGTGTTCTCCTAACTGTAAAACGATATTCAGACTTATCTATACCTACATACTTCACGTGATCAAACTCTGCTGCAACGTGATCTATTGTAGTTTTGGACACAACACCATGCAAATTGGTCTACAATTTGTTACTATGTCGATGGACCTTTTGAATTATGGTATTTTCAAATGATGTTATTATCTCATTATGTTGTAATGCAATCATGCTATTTATGGTTTCCCAAATACTGCATATATCATCAATGTTGTCTTGTAATATTATTTTTAAACTCAAGTGTGTCGACTCAACCATTTGTGTTGTAGTGTTCCCAAAATACATAACTCTATTTGTCCACGTCTCAACAAATTTTTCCTTGTAAGGAATTAACCATTGATCATGTACATCATAATCATTAAAGATAGAAGAGATACTACAAATTCCTTTAAAGTTAGCCAAATCCATGTAGTATTGAGCCTCATCATAACTATAAATAAGGGTCACCTATGCCTCCATTATTTGCACTTGCTTTTTTTTTTTTGCAAAAACAGTCATCTTGCACTACACTTTGACATTTTTGCATACATGAAACAAGCATAATAAATTGATTGCTTTTGGAAAAACATATTCAACTGCGTTTATCAAAGCAAGGTCTTTATCATTAACAATTACTTCAACTTCACCACCTATAATATGTTCTTTCAACATTTGTAGTGCCCACGTAAAACTATCACCACTTTCAGACTTTAGATATGCAACTCTCACACAAAATGTCATTTCAGTAAATGTAACACCAATGATTTCAAGTAATGACATTTGATATCTACATGTCTTGTATGTGCTATCCATAATCAATATTATGTGAGAATTATTTAAAAGAGTGATAACGTCTAGATGAGTCCAAAATATGACCCTTAACTCATCCCAACTCTCTACCTTTCTATATTGATAGACGTATCTATCACATTTCATCAATGTCAAAATATGTTACATTTTTGTTCTATTACCTCTAAGTGATGAACGGTATAACTTAACGTGTATTATAAACTTGTTTTATTGTTGTCAAACTTTTAGTATTATAATGCTTTAGTTTCATCAATATGTTTCTTAGTTTGATCATGTTCTTCGTCATATCACCAAGTACAATTTTCTCTTCCTGAGACAATCGGTCTAAGAAAACATGATCATATAATATTTTTGGCCAATTCATAGTTATGGACACCACATATTATATGCAGATACCATCCTTCACCAACACTTGATGGTGTACCTCTCAATCTAAATGGACATTCACATTTTCTACTTCAAGTAGTCCGCATAGGTTTAGGATTCGTCTAAGGTCTATATTTACCCCTTCTTTCACAATCAATAATTAATTTTGTATTTATTATTGGTCGTGTTGTCGTAATTTCGGATCTAAAAATGACAACGACAATTTTATTTTCCCTTCCAACATTTCTAGCCCATGTCAATAAATCATCCCGCGTATCAAACATTATATTAGTGTTAAACGCATCAGTCAAATAAACCATAACAGGTTTACTTCTGTTGTTCATAGAGTTATTCATTACATCAAAATCATCATACATTTCATTGAAATCACATTCCAAAATGTCATCCATATCGTCAAAATTAGATTCCAAACATTCATACATTTCCTCATTGTTGTCTTCTCCTTGGTCCATTTATATGCATCCAGAAGAAAAAAATAAATTTCTTTTTAGGATTTTGTTTAACATTTACATGAACTCAATTTCACGTAAGTTTATGTGAACTGAGTTCACGTACATTTACGTAAATTGAATTGTAGTAAACATATGTGAACCCAGTTCACGTAAAATTACGTGAAATTGAGTTCACTTATATGGTTTAATTTTCAATCTTCATTGATTACACAATCTTGATTCACGTAAATGTACGTGAATTAAGATTGTGTGTATACTGATAAGTTGATTGTTCAAACTCTATGGATTACGCAATCTTAAACCACCTATGTTTACGTGAATTAAGATTGCGTACATTCTGAGATTTTTACTTTTTTTTAACATACGTGAATTCAGGTCACGTAACAACACAACGTACATGAACTGAGTTCACGTACAATCCCTAGATTTAGAAGAAAAAAATTGAACTCAAAAAAAGACCAACAAACATATATTTTTAGGTCACTTTAATGATAATATGATAAGAAAATTGATGGGGTATAGGTTATGAGTGAGTGGTGTGAATTTTCAATGATTATGAGTTAGGGTGAGTGAGGTATAGTGATTTTTTTGTATGTATGTTATGAGATGTGATGAAGGTTGAGGAATGTGAGTTACGAGTTAGCAAAATTGTAAAAAATATTATAAATATCAAAAGACATTTTGGATATTTTGGTTTTTTGAGAAATTTGAGGTGTGTGGGAAGTAATGTGAGGGGTGCGGATAGCAATATTGTCTCCATCATACTTGTTATTGTTTTTTTCACATTCTAATATATGTATTTATTATTTGGGTACCACATAGTAAATTGACCAATCTATTGTAAAATCAGTTTAAATAATAATGAATTGAATGGTGTGAATTCACACATAATTTTTGAAAATAAATGTATATATTTAAATAATTTATTATATTTTGATTTCTTATGATATAAAAATAAAATAAATAAATTTATTATAATATATTATTTAAGTATGAAATTTATTTTTCATGAATTTTTAATAGTTTAAAATATATATTAAGAGTAATTCAATTAGTGTTTCACTGATTTAATTAATTATCCACTAATCTAATATTTTTTATGTAATTAACCATCAATCTGGTTCTTAAAACACTAGTACAAACTGAAAAGACATTAACGATAAAAAATAAAAATACAAGTGTGTTCATAATAAACAATTGATATTAATTAATATATTATATAATTAATTTGTTAGTTATTTTTTATAAAACAATATATATATATATATATATATGGCTTAATTGCAGCTTTGGTTCTCCTATTTTAGCTGAATCGCGAAAGTAGTCCTTCCATTTTGTTTCTCCCCAATTTTAGTCCCCAAACAGAATTTTTATCCATTTTTTAAAGCCGTATTTCATCATTTATGATTATAAATTTCAGGTACAATTGTTGTACCACGAGATATATATATATATATATATATATAATAATAATAATAATTAATTAATTAAATGTAAAAAGTCTAAACTCGACTCAAGTCATGCCAAGCATAGACAAGAAATGGTTACAAAGCCAAACACAAATGAAATGAAAATTGCAACCACACAATCATGTTTCTCAACACCAAAACATATAATACACAATCACCTACAACCTAAATAAAACAAATGATGATCAATGATGATGAAGCTCATATGAGAAATTGCCACAATGAACTTTCAGCTACCAAGATAAAATCTTGATACGCTCCCAAAGCAAAATAGTGTCGCACTCATTTGACTTAAAAACTAAAAGATTTCAAGTTCACCAAATGGATCATCACACACATGCCAACTAAATAATAATACATAAAGTCTCTCGACACATCTTTCCACTCCCAAGAAAATCGACAAAGTGATGTGTAAATCACCAACATAAGATGGTTAAATAGCTTGAACACCTACACTGAAAGACCAATACACAAACGTTGGGCACATAACAAAAATATGAATCATAGTCTCGATGCTCCCATATCTTGTGGCTTTTTTATTGTTCTACCATCCAAAAAAAAAAAAATAAAGTACTAAATTATCATTCATTCCTAATTAATTATCAAACTATCACCTTTTTTTTTTCTACATTCATATTGAGAAATCGGTTTCTCCTCCACCAATTTCTCAATAATTGTTTAAAATGAATGAAGAGAAATTGGTTCCCCGCATACCAATTTCTCAATGTATACTTTTTTTTTAATTATAATTTTTTTTTTATTTATAAAATCTTTTTTTATTAGTAGTGCTATTTAGTATGCACACACATAGGGAATTTGATCAATTAATAATGACACATCCATCCATTGAGAGAGTGGGTAATTATAATTTATAACCGTGAAATATTGCAACACATTATTTTTTGTTAACATCTTTTTTAATAATAAATATACATTTTATTAATCAATAATAATTATTTTAATTAAATAATTAATTTAACTTTCATAAATTATTAATTTAATTAATTATTATTTTAATGAAATAATTAATTTAAGTTTCGTTAATTATTTAATTAAGTAATTATTATTTTAATTAAATAAATAAATACAATGTTAATTTTACTTTTTATAATTATTAAAAAAAATTAATAAAAATGGAGTTCATAAAAATAACAATATTTAATTTAATATTATAATTAAACATACAAATACAAAATTAACTAATTTTATTACAATGAACTAATTTCTATTGGGAGCATCACTACGATAAGAACATTTTTTCTTGTTATGTCTTTCATTCCGACACAACCACATTCTTGGGGTGTGTATTTTCTCTCGTTGATCCATTTCAGTATGAATGTGAGTAGACCGTGGATGACCTTTTGGATCTCTACTCATGGCTTATTTAATTAAAATAATAATTATTTAAATTAATAATTAATGAAACTTAAATTAATTATCTAATTAAAATAATATTTTTTTATTTATAAAATATATATTTATTATTAAGAAATATGTTAGCAAAAAATAATATGTTGTATTATTTCACAGTTATAAATTATATCTACCCACTCTCATAGTGGGTGGGTGTGTCATTATTAATTGATCAAATTTCCTTTGTATGTGTCTTTTAAATAGCACTACTAATAAAAAAAAATTTATAAGTAATAAAATAAATTTTATAATTAACCAAAAAATATACATTGAGAAATCAGTATGCGAGGAACCAATTTTTGTTCATTCATTTCAAACAAAAAAAAAAGTTGAGAAATTAGTGGAGGAGAAACTGATTTCTCAATAGGAATGTAGAAAGAAAATAAAATGTGGTGATTTGGTATTTAATTAGGAATGAATGGTAATTTGATACTTTTTTTTTTGGTGGTAGAACAATAAAAAAAACCACGTCTCGTTGCACATAATAGATTTTCTATAGATAAAACTCTCCTACACACTAACTTTCTCCTCAATGGGATCCTAAGCAAAAGCCTCCTTGCGAAGTTGCGAACAATGAAACTTTCGAAAGAACAACTTTATCTCAAACAACGTCGGCCAATAAGTATTTTAAGATGTTTGAATTGAGAGTCAATAATTTGTCTACTTCTTTAACCAAATAAGCACCATCTTTCCATAACCATGAAAATTTTTCATGCAAATAAATGTTATCCAACAAAGATATACAATCCATCACAACTCTTCCTCCTACTAGAACAACCTCCTCCTCTACCTCCACCTGTCCCCATTAACCCCACCCTTTCCTACACAAATCATACACCAATATATTCTTGTACCAACTTAAATAACCTACCGCTCAACACAACACCACCAACACGAAAATCCCATCACAAAAGAGTATTATAGCCATCATCCATTTCTACCGATAAATGACACACAAACCAATCCCCCCTCGCAGCTTCCTTGTCCCCACAAATAGCTTAAACAAAGACATGAAGTAAACCCGTAAAGCGAACAACACATATTTAAGGAGAACAAGACAACCTCCTATAGAAAATTCCTCGATTTTCAACCCTACAACTTTCTATAGATTTATGAAATCACTACATCTCAAAAGGACAGTTGTGTAGGATTACCACCCACTGATAGTCTCATATATTTAAAAGGCAATAGGCCACATATGCAATTAAGCACATTAATTGTCACAATAGGCCACATTAAATGTTATCCAACAAAGATATACAATCCATCACAACTCTTCCTCCTACTAGAACAACCGCCTCCTCTACCTCCACCCGTCCCCATTAACCCCACCCTTTCCTACACAAATCATACACCAATATATTCTTGTACCAACTTAAATAACCTACCACTCAACATAACTCCACCAACACGAAAATCCCATCACAAAAGAGTAGTATAGCCATCATCCATTTCTACTGATAAATGACACACAAACCAATCCCCCCTCACAGCTTCCTTTTCCCCACAAATAGCTTAAACAAAGACATGAAGTAAACCCGTAAAGCGAACAAGACATATTTAAGGAGAACAAGACAACCTCCTATAGAAAAATTCCTCGATTTCCAACCCTACAACTTTCTATTGATTTATGAAATCACTACATCTCAAAAGGACAGTTGTGTAGGATTACCACCCACTGATAGTCTCATATATTTAAAAGGCAATAGGCCACATATGCAATTAAGCACATTAATTGTCACAATAGGCCACATTAAATGTTATCCAACAAAGATATACAATCCATCACAACTCTTCCTTCTACTAGAACAACCTCCTCCTCTACCTCCACCCGTCCCCATTAACCCCACCCTTTCCTACACAAATCATACACCAATATATTCTTGTACCAACTTAAATAACCTACCACTCAACACAACACCACCAACACGAAAATCCTATCACAAAAGAGTATTATAGCCATCATCCATTTCTACCGATAAATGACACACAAATCAATCCCCCCTCACAGCTTCCTTGTCCCCACAAATAGCTTAAACAAATACATGAAGTAAACCCGTAAAGCGAACAAGACATATTTAAGGAGAACAAGACAACCTCCTATAGAAAAATTCTTTGATTTCCAACCCTACAACTTTCTATTGATTTATGAAATCACTACTTCTCAAAAGGACAGTTGTGTAGGATTACCACCCACTAATAGTCTCATATATTTAAAAGGCAATAGGCCACATATGCAATTAAGCACATTAATTGTCGCATCTAGCCAAGACAAATTTACGTTTACACCGACAATCACCCTTTTGTTAAAAATTCACCTTAAAAATGCCATCACCAACTCAAAGTATCCTAAAAAAAACTACAAATGTGACAAAAAACATTCATTCCCACCTCCAATATATACACCACAAAATAACCCACAAGCAACAACATCAAAAGCGGATCCCCTTGCTGAAATCTTCTATGCATCAAGAATTCAAATGTCAAAATCTCATTTACTAGCATCAACATATAGGCTGAACTAAGGCACTCCATAATCCATCTTCTCTACTTCGATGGGAACATCAACTCCATCACAAAATCAAGATAATCTCATTCAACTAAATCATAAGATTTTTCAAAGTCTACTTTAAACATTATTATCTCCTTCTTTTCCTGTTTAGCATAATCAACCACTTCATTTGCCATCAAAAAACCATCAACAAAAGTTGATTGGCATTATGAAATTACCTTCCTAATAGCCTACTTCAACATGTTTACGAAACTTTAGCTAACACCTTATATATACATCCCACCAACTGAGATATGACAAAATTATGAGAGCTATTACAAATTCTCTACTTTTGAGATCTACATAATAAAGAAATTAGGCCTATTCGTATCATAGTTAGACTAATTAGTTAAAGTTGAACATTTTGATCATCAAAATTAGAATTTACATGTCATAGTTAATCTAATTAGGTTAGATTGAACTATTAGATTATTAAATTATAATTTATAAGTGATTGTCAGTCTAATTAGTTTAGATGGAACAGTAGGATCATCAATATTCGAATTTCTAAGTCATTGTTTGCCTAATTAATTAAAATTGAACCATTTGATCATCAACATTAGAATTTTTAAGTCATTGTTAGTCTCACTAGTTAAAGTTGACTTGTGGAATCATGATAATTATAGTTTGTTAGTCATAGTTAGTCTAATTAACATTGAACCGTTGGATCATTAAAATTAGAATTTATAAGTCATTGTTAGTCTAATTAGTTAAGATTGAACTCTTGGATTGTCGAAATTATAATTTAATAGTCAAAGTTAGTCTACGTAGTTACTATTTAACTATTAGATTATCAAAATTGGAATTTATATGTCGTAGTTAGTATAATTAAGTTAGGTTGGACAGTTTGATCATCAAAGTTAAAGTTTGATAATTATAGTTAGTCTAATTAGTTAATATTGAACTGTTGGATCATCAAAATTATAATTTATAAGTCATTATTAGTCTAATTAGATACGAAAGAACGTCGGATTTCTACATCATAGTTAGACTAAATAGATTAGATTGAAATCTTGTATCATTGAAATTAAAATTTGATAGTTATAGTTAGTCTAGTTAACATTGAACCATTAGATCAACAAAATTAGGATTTCAAAAAGTCATAGTTAGTATAATTTGGTTAGATTGATCTGTTGAATCAATAAAATTATAATTTATAATTCATTGTTAGTTTAATTAGTTAGAATGAACTGATAAATAATCGAAATTATAATTTCTAAATCATTTTTAGTGTAATAAGGTAATATTTAATCATTAGATCATCGAAATTAAAATCTTTAAATAAAAATTAGTCTAATTATGTTAATTTGAATTGTTGTTGGATGATTGTAATTAAAACTTATAAATCATAGTAATTATATGGGTGTATTTGAAACAGAAAATCCTCCTCTTGACTTTTACTTACTTATTTTAATTTTCTTTTCCTTTTTCAAGTGTTCAATTAAAATAAGCAATACTATATAAACAACGATCCAGTATGAAAAAACTTATAATGAAGTTGCCATTATTATATTCCTTTATTAAATTAGATAAGTATTGTATATAAGTATTTTTACTATACTCTCTTATTTTTCCGTCTATATCTAAATTTATCATTTTTTTATGGAAACTACCTCTAAATTTAAAATGCTAATATTTAATTTATCATGTCTATAGATTTTTATACCTTTTTACATATATATGAAGTCACTTAACAAAATCTTCAAGCTAAATTAGATCATTGTAGAACTTAGAAACATCATTTAATTTTTTAAAATAAGGTGTTCACTTTAAAGAAATGTAATCTCTTAATTAAAAAGCATGTGTAAATTATTTTATAATATCAATACAAATCAAATCTTGTAATTTTATATAAATAAACGTTCAAATCAAATCTTTTGATTTAAATTAGTGAGATCAAAACAAAAAATTTAAATTTAAATTATTAGTGTCTATGTTTAGGTGTAATTTTGCTAGAAATCTATAAGGCAGATCCATACTCTATTTTTATTTTCTCCCATTACTACATATTTGATTAAAAAATAATTCTTTCAATTGCTATTATCAAGACCGTCGATCAATCGTGCAATTAAAACATTGACACATACTTCAATTATAGAGGATGTTAATTTTTCTATAATTTATTCTAAATTTTAAAAAATTACATTGATACCTTTAATTTTCCGATACTAAATATGTGATAGTGAATTTTAGAATCTTAAATCTTAATATTAAAATTTTATAATTTTAAAAATATAATTTTTAAATTTGAATAGAACAATTAAAATATTAAAATAGTCATGACTATTATTAACAAAAAAGTGACATCAAAATTTTGGTGACTATTATAAATAAATATTAATTATTTTTAACTTATTTAATACTAATATTTCTAATATACCTTTAAAAATATATATTATTGATTGTTTGACATTCAAATAGATAATTTAATAAATTTAAATAATGTGATTTATTTTGTAAAATAAAAACACCACGGTATTATGGAGTTCATTTTGTAAAAAAAGATCGTATCATTATTATTTTTCTGACAGTAAAACACCACATTATTATTAATTATAAATGTTAATATTGTTTTAAATGTAACATACAACATTGTTATGAAAAACATAAAATTAGTTTGTTTTCTTAATCTATTTTTATACAAAAGATTAGTTGTTGTTTTCTTATTCTATGCATTAATTTGCTGTGAAGTTTCTCCGATAGAGAAATAGGGAAAGACTTCTCTGACACCATTGACGAGCTCCATAGCTTTCCCGCGAAACAGAGTGAAAAATACCGAGAAAATAGAAAAAATAAAAATAAAGCAATTGTCTTTTCTCTGTCTCTACCTCTGCAATTGCAATCTGTTTCCTTTCATTAATTTCTTTTTTTAATTTATTTTTTTGATACGAAACTCAAAACTTTATGTTTTTTAGACAAACACCAATTTATTTTTAATTTAATTTGTCAAGTTTTCATCCTATTTTTTTTTTCCTTATGGAATTGTATGCTACGTGAAAAGAACAAAGCATTTGAGAAAAGAGAAATGCGCGTCCATAACAAAGTCTAACCATCATGTTCTTTTTCTCCTTTTTGTTAAAGAAATCATCAAAGTTGATGAATTTTTTTATTCTTTTTTGTTAGCTTCGTCGAACATTTTTTATGTTTCGTTGACCGGTTTTCTAGACACATTACAACGTGTCTGCTTCTTCTGGGTTGTTTGGTCTTTCAACACATATCTCACGTTGTTGTTTTTCCTTAGAACTATTTAGATTCTCTTGTTGCAGGCTATTTATTTTGTATCAGCCTGCATCATAATCATAATCTTCTTCAATAGCCACCTTTCTTTTTTTCTTTTTTCTTTGTTTAGTTTTTTTTTCCTTTTTTTTTTTCTCATTCCTTGCTGGGTTTTGATCCTTTTCTGAGTTTCACCTGTTTTGTTTAAAAATTTAATTTTTTTTATCCACTGTGATAAAAGTGGTTCTGATTCTGAAGTTTGAGCCTTTTGGGTTCCGAGTTCTGTTTGGCATTGAGGAATTTACACTCAGAACCATAGTTTTAAAAAAGTTCAGAGAAGCTCAATCTAGACAAAACATTAAGGTTTTAGAAGGCTCTGCAACATTATAAGCCGTATTCAGCTGTGATTCTTTATCGCAATTGTGATTCAAAACCTTGTTTGAAAGTTGTAAATTGAGGTGAGAAAAATGAGGGGTAAAAGAAGGAGGAAGTTACATCTTAGTAAGATGTATTCATTTGCATGTGGCAGACAATCGTTGATGAGAGGAGCTGAACATTCACAGATTGGAGAGCATGGATATTCATGGGTGGTATTGTGCAATGAAGCAGAGAATTCTTCTGAGGAAGGAATTAAGAACAAGTATGCAGATAATGCAGTGAGGTCTACAAAATATACTGTTGCTACATTTTTGCCTAAGTCATTGTTTGAACAGTTTAGGAGAGTTGCTAATTTCTATTTTTTGGTAACTGGTGTTATGTCATTCACAAAACTTGCTCCTTATACAGCTGTTAGTGCTATCCTTCCTCTTATTATTGTTATTGGGGCTACTATGGTCAAAGAGGGCATTGAAGATATGCGTCGCAAAAGGCAGGTAAACATTCTTGTTCGAGGAAACAGTCATATGATCCCTGAATGTGTGAGATGTCTTTTGTTAGTCATTTTGATCATTGAATATGTCTTTAGTTAGTCAGTTTAATCCTCAAATATGCTGTCTCTTACTTTATGACAGTATTGTTATAATTGTAGTTAACAAAAGGGGCATTTTAGTTTTCATGCTGATTCTATCTTTTTTGTTTATATATCCTTGGTGTGACTTGTTTGAAACGAAATCAATAGAGCACAATAGACTTGTCTGAATGTAGGTTTTTTGGAATTTTATCATGTCTATAGTGTATAATTTAGTTAGTTCAATACTACTTGCACAGGATATTGAGGTGAATAATAGAAGAGTTAATGTGCATAAAGGAAATGGAACTTTTGAATATACTGAGTGGAAGAATCTAAAGGTGGGACGTATAGTAAAGATAATGAAGGATGAATTCTTCCCTGCAGATCTTATACTTCTTTCATCAAGTTATGAGGAGTCAGTCTGTTATGTTGAGACAATGAATTTGGATGGAGAGACAAATTTGAAGTTAAAACAAGGATTGGAAGTAACTAGTTCTTTACATGAGGATTTTGAGTTCAGTGATTTTAGAGCTTCAATCAAATGTGAAGATCCAAATGCAAATTTATATTCATTTGTTGGGAGTATGGAGTTTAATGATCAACAATATCCCTTATCTCCTCAGCAACTTCTTTTAAGAGACTCAAAACTTCGTAATACGGACTACATATTCGGTGTTGTCGTCTTCACCGGTCAGGACACAAAAGTCATTCAAAATTCTACTGATCCACCTTCAAAGAGAAGCAAAGTGGAGAAGAAGATGGATAAGATTATCTACCTATTGTTTTGTATATTAATTTTTATGGCACTTGTTGGATCTATTTTCTTTGGAATTGCAACTAAAGATGACTTGGATGATGATGGTGGGGTAATCAAAAGATGGTATATAAGACCAGATGATTCCACAGTTTTCTTTGATCCTAAAAGTGCTGTTGCAGCTTCTGTATTGCATTTTTTGACAGCATTAATGTTATATGGTTACTTCATTCCAATTTCATTGTATGTATCAATAGAAATTGTCAAAGTTCTTCAAAGCATATTCATAAATCAAGATCTACATATGTACTACGACGAAGCAGATAAACCGGCCCATGCACGTACTTCAAACCTAAATGAGGAACTTGGACAAGTTGACACAATACTTTCTGATAAAACTGGAACTCTCACTTGCAACTCAATGGAGTTCATTAAATGTTCCATTGCCGGGGTAGCTTATGGCCGTGGTGTTACCGAGGTCGAGAGATCCATGAGTAGCAGAAATGATTCTCCTTTGATTAATGACATAAGGGATTCTCCCAATAGAAATCCACCCATCAAAGGTTTTAACTTTACAGATGAAAGGATAATGAATGGAAACTGGGTTGATGAGCCTTATGCAGATATTATCCAGAAGTTTTTTCGCTTGTTGGCAGTCTGTCATACAGCCATACCAGAAGTCGATGAAGTTGAAGGAAATGTGTTGTATGAAGCTGAATCTCCGGATGAAGCAGCATTTGTGATTGCAGCGCGAGAACTTGGTTTCGAATTCTATAAAAGAACTCAAGCTAGTTTATCCATGTATGAATTGGATCCAGTTTCTGGTGACAAAGTTGAAAGGTCAGTTCCTATTATTATTTTTGTTTGTTTTGATTACTACTGATTCAATAGCTGAATACTACTGACAAATTTGAAAGGTCAGTTCCTATTATTATTTAGGCTAATTAACTTGTTTTTGCAGGATTTACACACTTCTGAATGTGTTAGAATTCGATAGCTCAAGGAAGCGAATGTCAGTGATCGTGAAAGACGAAGGGAGAATTTTGCTGCTGTGTAAAGGTGCTGATAGGTATGTGATTAATTTTCCAGTGTGACCTTGGTATTTTGAGGGTCCGTTTGATGCGTAGGATAAGAGACATGGTAGGATAGTTGTATCATATCATGTCTCAATCGAGTGTAAGATGAGACAACAAACTCTGAAGTTCTTGCCTTTGCATGCATTTGACACTATTGACTTGTCCTGTGTCATTTTTTCATGCAGTGTCATGTTTGAAAGACTTTCCAAAGATGGGAGGGAATATGAAGAGAAAACCTTGGAAGATGTTCGTGAATATTCTGATGCAGGGCTAAGAACCCTGATATTGGCGTATCGTGAACTCGACGACGAGCAATACAAGGAGTTTGATACTGAATTCTCAAAAGCGAAAAACTCAGTTAGTGCAGATCGGGAAGCATTGATAAATGAGGTAACAGATAAGATAGAGACGGAGCTAATACTTCTTGGTGCCACTGCTGTAGAGGACAAGCTTCAAAATGGGGTGAGTTTGGGAGAAAAGAGATTACATGTTGTGAGGAATTTATTAATTTATGAGTTGGAAACAGAACTTGAAATTTGATGCATCTCAAATTGTTTTTACTAGGTTCCTGATTGCATCGACAAACTTGCACGAGCTGGAATTAAGATATGGGTTTTGACTGGTGATAAAATGGAGACTGCCATCAATATTGGGTATAATACTGTGAGTTTGAATTAGCTTGAGCATTGGAGAATTACTTGTCAAGATGTCTGACATCGATATACAATTGCAGTTTTTCTTGTAGTTTGCTTAGAGAAGGAATGAAGAAGCTTATAATTCAGTTGGAGACTCCAGAAATTCATGCATTGGAGAAAGCTGGAGACAAGAGGGCTCTTGCAAAGGTAAAATAAATATCAACTTGTTAGTTTCAATTAATGCACGTGTTAGGATCCCAAGAATTGGATTCCGTTGATTTAGAGGAAGAACACTAATATTTAAAAAAAATAGATAAGAAATAATAGGAGAGAATCTCTCCAAATAAAATGATACAAAGAGCGGATACGCTCCTACAATGGTTTAGATCAGTCAATTTCTAAAGTTTATCAAAGATGATTTCTAAAGGGGTGGAAGCTTCTATTTAAAGACTTCCAATACATTAGGATAGAGATTAAGTTTAAGTAACTGAAGAAAGTAAAAAACAAAATACTTTCATATTTTATTACTTCAGCCCTAAGTTGTTTATATAGGAAAAGAAATTACAATAGTAATACTGAGTAATAATGATATAATTATAAAATTAAAATAAACATAATAATATAAAAGATAATCAAAATCTGATTTTTCTTTATTCTTCAACACCCCCCTCAAGTTGGTGCATAAATATCTGTCATGCCCAACTTGGCTATAAGTCGTTCATAATTGGGTTTTGCCAAACTTTTTGTCAAGATATCAACAATTTGCTGATTGGAAGTCACAAATGCCAGGCATAAGCGATGACAGGTCTAGTATGGGCTAGATAAATAAGTTTGCCGACTAACCTCTGGTACTTTCCAATCTCAACAGGAACATTGTCTTTCTCCCAAAGTTTAGCATTTAATTCCATAGGAGTATCTGCTGGTCTACACCCACTCATCCCAGTTTCTTCCAAGAAAATATTTAAGCGCGGCTAAATCTTTGATCTCAAATTCTTGTCAATTTTTTCTTCAATCTTTCCATCTCAACAATGTTATCTCATGTGAGAATAATATCATCTACATATACATTTAGAATTACAATTTTATCAACATTAGAGAACTTCATGAACAGAGTATGGTCTAATTGTCCTTGCATATATCCTTGCCTTTTGACCGACTGAGTGAATTTTTCAAACCAAGCCCTTGGGAATTGCTTGAGGCCATAAAGGGATTTTTGTAGTTTGCATACATTTGAACTAAATTTAACTTCAAAGCGAGGTGGACTATCTATGTATACTTCCTCCTCCAAATCACCATTCAAAAAAGCATTCTTTACATCAAGTTGGTTAAGAGGCCAATCTAAATTCACTGCCAAGGACAAGAGAACTCTAATAGTGTTTAATTTGGCAACGGGAGCAAAAGTTTGTGAGTAATCAATGCCATATGTCTGAGTAAACCCTTTAGCAACCAAGCGTGCCTTGTATCTTTCAATTGCGTTATCAGAATTATATTTCACAGTAAATACCCATTTACAGCCAACAGTATTCTTTCCTGTAGGTAACGCCATGACTCTCCAAGTTTGATTCTTCTCAAGAGCTCTCATCTCCTCAAGAACAGTTTCCTTCCACTTTGGAATTTTTAGAGCCTCTTGTATATTTTTTGGAATTTCTATAATAGACAACTTAGAGGTAAATGCAGCAAATGAAGAAGACAATTTTTGAGTATGACACATAATTAGACAAAGGATATTTAGTACATGATCTAATAGGTTTTCTAATTGCAATAGGAAGGCCTACATCAGGATACTCGACATGATTCTTAAGAACAGAAGAAGACTTACCTGTATCAAGATGATGTGTTGGATTATCTATTGGTTCAGAATGTTGAAAGGGTCGAAGAATGGGTCCTTCATTTCTCTGTTTATGGTTTCTTCTTTTAAAGACATTTCCCTTTCAAGTAGGGTCAATTGTAGTAAACCTGCTTTGTGTCTCTTTATCTGAGTTAAGATGCTGTGGCATTTCAAGTGGTCCTTCATTATTATTGAGATCAAGAATTTGATCATTGTGAATTTGATTTGAAATTGTCGCCCCCGAATCTGTCGAAACCTCATTCATAAGTGGATTGAGTTCCAATATGGATTCTTGGACATTTTCTTTTGGTGCATTAATATAAGTCTCAGAATTTTGTGACAACATTGTATCACTTAATTTAATGATGTTTTCAAAAGTAAAAGATGAATATTTCTTAAAATTTCTCCCATTTAGATGAATGTCAGTAAAAAATGGTTGATTTTCAACAAAAGTAACATCTATGGATACAAAAATTCTTTTTGATTTTGGTTCAAAACACCGATACCCCTTATGAGTTAGAGAGTATCCGGTAAACACACATTTTATTACTCGTGGCTAGAGTTTGCGAAGTTGTTTATGTGCATGAACAAAAGCAGTGCAACCAAAAACTTTTAGTGGCAAATCAGCAGAGACATTAGTCAAAGGAAAATAATTTCGAAAAACATCAAGAGAGGTATGAAAATCTAAAACTTTAGATGACATTCAATGAATTAAATATGATGCAGTTAAAACGGCTTCACTCCACAAATATTTTGGAACCTTATTTGCAAATAGTAAAGCTCTAGGAACCTCAAGAAGATGCCTATTCTTTCTCTCGGCAATTCCATTTTGTTATGGTGTATTAACACAAGAACTTTGATGAACCATCCCATTTGCAAGAAAAAAATTGGACAAAAATATATTAAAATATTCTTTACCATTGTCACTTCTGAAGACTTGAATATTTGTTTGGTATTGAGTGTGCACCATTTTAAAGAAATTTTTGACAACCTATTCAACTTCGGATTTTTCTTTCAATAGATAAACCCAACAAATTCTAGTATGATCATCAATAAAAGTTATAAACAATTTTTTATTAGAAAATGTGTTTATTCTATTAGGATCCCAAACATCACTATGAATAATTGCAAATGCTTTTGATTGTTTATATGGTTATGTAGAAAAAGAAGAATGGTGATGTTTAGCAAATTCATAAGTTTCACAATGAAATAAAGACGGATCTTTCTTAGAAAATAATTTAGGAAACAAATGTTTTAAATACGGAAAACTAGGATGTCCCAACGGTAAATGCTATAACATAGTATCATCATTATTAGAAGGAAAAAAAATAGATTCAAAGTAGGTACTCGTTTTTTGTTGGTCTTTGAAGTCGAGTCCATTGTCAAGATAGTAGAGTTATTCACTCTCCTTAGCATTGCCAATCATCTTCCCCATGCTCAAATCCTTAAAAGTGCAATGAGAATGAAAAAAGTTAGCTTGACAATTTATATCTTTTGTTAGTTTAGTAATGGATAACAAATTACATGATAAATTGAGAACATGTAAGACACCTTTTAAGGTTAACACAAGTGACAGAAAAACATAACATTTTTCTGCAATGGTTGAAAGAGAGTCATCTGCAATTTTAATTTTGTGGTTACCTACACAAGGACTATAAGAAGAAAACAGACTCGACTCTCCAGTCATATGATCAGTAGCACCAGAATCGATAATCCAAGTATGGCTGGGAGTGACACTAAGTAGAGCAGTATTTGGAAAATTATCTATCTGAGCTATAGAGCAATAAGAAGTTTGAGACTCAAGGAGTTTGTACAATTGATCTAATTGTTCCTTGGTGAAAGGAGATGGACTTGAAGGAGACTGCTTCTCTTGATCAGAGGTACCAACTTGGAGGGCATGACCTTCGTTTCCTCCTTTTTTCTTCCAATTTTGAGGTTTTCCATGGAGCTTCCAACATGTATCATGTGTGTGCTAGGACGTTTGCAATGTTCGCACCATGGTTTCTTGCTATCTCTCTTCCCGTCTTCATTCTTAGTGACTAGGGTAGAGCTTTCAACCTTAACAACAAAAGGTGACTTACCCATCATAACACATTGTCTCACCTCTTCTCTTATAACTTCTGAGAACGTTTCTCGTAGTGATTGCAATGGAATCTTTCCCAATATTCTGCCTCGGACTTCATCAAGCTGCTTATTAAGCCCAACCAAGAACATGAATACTCAGTCGTTCTCCTGCCTCTTAAGAAACAAAACATTGGCGTCACAACACTTTCAATAATCATCATAGCAGAGATCCAATTCTTGCTATAGTGTCATCAACTCATTATAATAAGTAGTGACATCTCTATCTCCTTATTTGGCATGCCACAATCGTGATTTGAGATCGAAAATTTGAGAAGAATTCTGAATGTCAGAATATGTTTCTTTGACAACCTCCCAAACTTCCTTCGCAGTAGGCAAAAACATAAAATATTTTTTAATCGTTGATTACATATTACTAAGCAGCCAAGCAACAATAACAGAGTTCCCAGATTTCCAAAACCTATAATTCGGATAAGTTGTGGCAGGCATTTGCACCTCTCCTATGAGGAAACCATATTTTCCCTTACCGTCTAATATCAATCTTGCGGTTTGGGACCATTCGACATAATTTTTTCCATTGAGTTTATGGATTTCAACCTTGAGGCCATTAGAAGTTCCCTCATGGCCAAGAAAATAGGGAAAACCATTCCAGCCGCCGCCACCGCCGCCTGGGCCGCTGCCACTGCCTAAACCAATATTTTCGGTGACTACGTCTGATTTTTCACCCAAACTATCGTCATTGTTGACTACTTTTGATTTTCCCCCCAAACTATCATCATTGTTGCCGCTACCCATAAGGGCTGCCATTAGGGAGATAAAAAGACAAGTAGGGTCGATCCTTTAGCTCAGTTAAAGCGTCACAAGGTCAGAGGTTTAACCCTTTTAGCTTTGGATTCCCAAACCTACTGGGTTGTGGAACCCTAACCAAAAGTTCTTGATACCATGAAGAAAGTAAAAGACAAAATACTTTCATATTTTATTACTACAGCCCTAAGCTGTTTATATAAGAAAATAAATTATAATAGTGATACTGAGTAATAATGACATAATTATAAAATTAAAATAAACGTAATAATATAAAATAAAAGATAATCAAATATGATTTTTCTTTATTCTTCAACACTAACTAACTAATAACCAACACCAAAATAGTTTGTTGGATCTTTATTGGTGACAATTGCTGCAAGACTTTAATAGTGAAGTTGTTGATGAAGATTATATGTAGCAAATTTCAAAGCGTGTTGTTACACTAGCCTTTAGGTTCGATTCACCCCCACCAATTGAATGCAAATGAGACAACTAGTGAATCCCCTTCAAGGTACTTTGGAAACCTTGATATGATTTGCACTATCACACCAAGAATATCTCTCAATAGTATGTTACAAAATAATGTTACCTATTCTTTTCTCATGCATTAGAAAAGAATAAGTTGACTTAATATATGTGAATGAGTGAAAAAAAATGGATGGCAATTACTTGAATTCGTTGTTTGCATTATGTCCAAAGTGGCCCTATTTATAGGAAAATAATGTCACTTGGGAAAGAGTTGCAATTCTTCTTCTGCCACTGTTTGCGAAGGGACATATATAATTATTGTTCATATATTAACTTAAGTTATGCAATGGTCTGGTGGCAAAACATTGTGCCTGTTCGCGCATGACCTGTGGTGTTCGATCCTGGCGTTGCACCTTTCTCCAGTTAAGATTGAGTTTTCTTTTCTTCCAGAGTTCATATGGGCTTCACCCCAATAACCTTTAGATAAAGCAGAATAGGATAACATAGCATTGACCATTTCTACTAATATCCTATTTTTCTTTTTTGCAATTCCATTTTGTTGTGGAGAATATGGTGCAGTTGTTTGATGCACAATACCAGTGGACTCAAAATACTAAGGATGATAGAACTCTCCTCCCCTATCACTTCTAAAACACTTAATAAAAATTTCTTGTTGAAGTTCTACTTGTGCTTTAAATATTTTAAATTTGTCTAAACCTTCATTCTTAGAGTGCATTAAATAAACATAACAAAATCTAGAGTAATCATCAATAAAAGTGACAAAATACTTTTTACCACCAATTGTAGGTCAACCATGTAAATCGCATACATCAGAGTGAATTAAATCTAATACCTTAGAACTTCTTTCAACACTTTTAAAAGGTTGTCTAGTAATTTTAGTTAGCATGCAAGTAGTACATGAATTTGAATTTTTATCAAAAGTCGGAATTAAATTTGATTTCATCATATCATTCAATTTTTTAAAGTTAATATGTCCTAGTCGCATATGCCATAAATCACAAGACTCAACAATATAAGCAGAAATCTTATTATTATTATAGTTACTAACAACATTACATTTGAACATATTCTTACAAAGGTAACCTTTCCCTACAAACATACCACTCTTAGAGAGAATAAATTTATTTCCCTCAAATACACTTTTGAAACCAAACTTGTCAAGTAAAGGTACAGAAATCAAGTTCTTCCTAACATCAGGAACATAAAATACATCTTTAAGAGTTAGTACTTTTCCAGAAGTGAATTCAATATCCACTGTTCCTTTTCCTTTGACTTGGACTGTTGAGGCATTTTCCATGTACAAAATACTTCTATCTTCTTCATCAATGGTCTTAAATAGTTTTTTGTTTTTGCACACATGGCAAATAGCACCAGAGTCTATCCACCAAGATTCAACATCTTCAATCATGTTGAGTTTGAAAATGACAGCAACAAGATTATCTTTTGTTGCACTTGAATTCTTCTCTTTTTTCTTCTTTTTCAAGAACCTGCACTCATTTTTATAGTGTCCTGATTTTCCACAATGATAACAACTTCCTTTTCTTTTTTTTCGTTGTTCATTATTACCATTGTGTTTTTCATGAGATTTATCAAAATCTCGATTTCTTTTCTTAAAAGATTTGCTTGAATTTCCTTCCTCCATTACATGGACCTTTTCATGAGAAAATTGGTTTTTAGTATCCTCTTGTTTACGATACTCTTCTTCTAAACAAAGGTGATTACCCAATTGCTCAAGTGATATATCCTCTTTCTTATGTTTCATAGATTTTTTGAAATCTTTCCACGAAGGTGGAAGTTTGTCTATTATGGAGGATACAATAATGTTTCATCCATGAGTATCTTTATGTTGTTTGTAGTTATTAAGAATACGTTCAATCTCATGCATTTGTTCCATTACTGATTTATTATCAACCATTTTATAATTATTAAATTGAGAAATAAGAAACTTCTTACTTGTAGCGTCTTCTTGCATATATTTTGACTCTAATTTCTCCCATAGTTCCTTTGCAGATATGCTGCTTTGATATATATCGAACAAGGAGTCAGACATTCCGTTGAGAATATGGTCCATGCATATATAGTCATCATTGTCCCACTTCTGCCTTTCTCTTGTTTCTGCCAATGTTTCCACTTGCTTCTCCAGCGGTCTTGTGGTGTTCAGACATACATCACCTTCAAAGTTGTAAGGAGAAATTTCATCTTTTTCTACCAACGGATAAAATTTCCTCCATCGAATTTCTCCAACTTCACAAAATTAGAAGTCATTTCTTTGAGTGATGCAGCCATTAATTGAATATAAAATCGAACCTAAAGATTGTTGGATATTTATTAGTTACAATTGCTGCAAGACTTTAATAGTGAAGTTGTTGATGAAGATTATATGTAGCAAATTCCAAAGCGTGTTGTTACACTAGCCTTTAGATTCGATTCGTCCCCACCAATCGGATGCAAATGAGACAACCAGCGAATCCCCTTCAAGGTACTTTGGAAACCTTGATATGATTTGCACTATCACACCAAGAATATCTCTCAATAGTATGTTACAAAATAATGTTACCTATTCTTTTCTCATGCATTAGAAAAGAATAAGTTGACTTAGTATATGAGAATGAGTGAAAGAAAATGGATGGCAATTACTTGAATTCGTTGTTTGCATTCTGTCCAAAGTGGCCCTATTTATAGGAAAATAATGTCACTTGGGAAAGAGTTGCAATTCTTCTTCTGCCACTGTTTGCGAAGGGACATATATAATTACCGTTCATATATTAACTAAAGTTATGCAATGGTCTGGTGGCAAAACATTGTGCCTGTTCGCGCATGACCCGGGTTCGATCTTGGCCTTGTACTTTTTCATTTTAAATCAACAGTTGCGCCTTACACAACCACTACACCAACAACAATATCAGTTCACCTATACAATTACTAACAACCTAGGAACACCACCACTAACAAACTCCTATTATCCCTATTTCTATGTCCTAACAATACACACCTCTTCAAACCAACCTTGTCCTCAAGGTTGACATATACTAAAAATTTCTTGTTCAATGGTTAAAATTTAAAAATAAAAAATCTCCTCCAGGATCCCATTGTTGGAAGCTTGAACCTGCTGCCCCCAAAGAAAATCCCTGCTGGAGCTTCAATTCCACGTTGTTCCCTTTGAATTGGTGGATAAACTTGTGACCCAAAAATTATACTATATGATGTGTTTTGGGTGCTGTTTTTAGCCAAAAAAAACATAGAATTGTTGCTGCCTCCTGTATTGATGCGTCAAATTCAATCTTTATGACCCAGTTGTTCCACTCAGCATCTTGATTTTGACCCATTAAATCCGTTGCATAATTGACCCTTAAAACTGAACTATATGCCCTGATTTTGTTGTTTGTATCGTTCACCTTAAGCTGTTTGACGTCAAATAGTTCTAGAGGAGGTGCTTGGATCTCCTCAGTTGACATGCACAATTCTTGATTTGACGGTTCAGACAAAGAGATAAGGCTGGTCAGAATCCTTTGAAATCCAGAACCAGTCTCGTCACTACCACAATTCTGCTTCTCGTTGTTCTTTGCCTTGTCAACTAACACGAACCACTGGCTCTCCCTCGACAACCCTTTTTGGCTTTCGCCATAAATCTTGGAAACTTTTTCCGTCAATTGAATCTAACTTGTTGATGTTGTACATCCGTTCTTGATAGAGTCTTCCACCACAGTAGTAGACTTTTGGTTTCTCCTTGAGTTCCAAAAAAAATTCTTTGATTTCACAAGGCACAAGGCTGATCAGAAACTGTCCTGACACTGTTTTTGATTCACTTCGTGATATCAGAATTAATTCCTTGATTCCACTCTTCATTTCTTCTATTCCCTCCTTCAGTAGCTTTACGTCTGTCTTCAGTTCTTGCATCAGTTTGTGATGTTTGCTGACCCAATTATCCTTCTTCTCCGCCTCAAAGTGATCAACATCAAGCGGTTCCGATGGAGGTGGTGGCTCGACTAATGCCAGCGATGCAGTATGCCCGAAGCTCTCCACAAGCTGATGGAAGACCGACTGTTTTGGCAGAGGTGTTTGGATATCATTTTTCATCGTGCATGATTCTTGATTTGACAGTTTCGACAAAGACACATTGCTGGTCAGAATCTTTTGAGACCAAGAACCGGTTTCGTCATCCTCATGCTTACCTTTCTCTTCTTGTTTTACCATTTCACAAAGAATTTGTTTGTGGGTTTTGTCTTGCTTTGCCTAACAACCATTGTTTTTCCTTCCAAATCTTCGGATCAAACCTGTGGAAAAAGATTCCCTAGTTGGATTTGGGTTTTCTTGATCCCAAGATAGTATTGAAGCATCCAAGCTCATGAATGCCCACTGCACTCTATCGAATCCATGAAATTCATGCTCCATTTTCAGCTCTTGCAACCCACCCAACAGGATCAGTCCCTGAAAAGTTAGGCAGTTCCACCTTCTTGGCGCACCAATCCTCTACTTCCATGACCACTGGCACTCCCTCGTGATCTGACAGGTCGGAACAATTGTTAGGAACCCAAGAATTGGATTCCATTGATTTAGAGGAAGGACACTAATATTTAGAAAAAACAGATATGAAATAATAGGAGAGAATCACTCCAAAGAAAATGATATACAAGAGCAAATATGCTCCTACAATAGTTTAGACCACTCAATTTCTAAAATTGATAAAAGATGATTTCTAAAGGGGTGGAAGCTTCTATTTAAAGACTTCCAGTACATTAAGATAGTGATTAGGTCTAGGTAACTAACTAATAACAAACACCAAAACAGTTACACCTATACAACTACTAACAACCTTTGAACACCACCTCTAACAAACTCCTATTATCCCTATTTCTATATCCTAACAGCATGTTAAAAAAATGGTTGTCTTTTACCATTACAATATCACAATATGGTCTTTTTTCATTGCTGAAAATTTGAACTCATTTTCATGCTGGTTATTATGCAAACAAAGTAACTTGATGTTAAAAATGGAGTGTTTATATCTTTATGATGATTCATGTTTCATCAGGCTTCAAAGGAAAGTATCAGGCATCAGATATCTGAAGGTGCTGAACAGCTTGCTGCCTCTAGAGGAACTTCTGAGCAAGCATTTGCTCTAATTATTGATGGAAAGTCTCTTGCTTACGCTTTAGAGGACAATGTGAAGGACATGTTTCTAGCTCTTGCGATTCGTTGTGCATCTGTTATCTGCTGCCGATCATCCCCAAAGCAGAAAGCGCTAGTATGTTTCAATCTATTCGACATCATGTTGTCTTTTCATTTTAATTACAATTTTGCTTAGATTTTAAAAACAATATTCTTGTTATTGGTTCTTCTCTTAAAGGTTACTAGACTGGTCAAATCTGGAACTGGTAAAACTACATTAGCTATTGGTGATGGAGCTAATGATGTTGGAATGCTTCAAGAGGCAGATATAGGAGTTGGAATCAGTGGCGTTGAAGGAATGCAGGTTTTTACTCAGAAATTCTGCTTTCATGTATTGTTTTGTTACAACTTACAACTTTTTTGTTCCTTATTTTCTCTCATTCATTAATATCCTCCTCAGGCCGTTATGTCTAGTGATATCGCAATCGCACAGTTCCGTTATTTAGAAAGATTACTTCTTGTACACGGACATTGGTGTTACCGGAGGATCTCATCAATGGTACATTGATACTCTTGTGTGGATCTATCTCAATAGATTACTTCTTTTGGTTTTGCTATTAACTTGTTCGTTCTTGTGACAGATATGCTACTTTTTCTACAAGAATATTACATTTGGATTTACTCTATTCTTGTATGAGGTGAATGCATCATTCTCTGGACAAGCTGAATACAATGACTGGTTTTTGTCTCTATATAATGTCTTCTTTTCATCACTTCCTGTGATTGCCCTTGGGGTCTTTGACCAGGATGTATCTGCTCGGTACTGTCTGAAAGTAAGCTCTTGTTCACCATATAGATATATTTTGTGATGTTTCTGATTGTAATAGTAAAAGTTATGCAATGAAAATTTTCAATATTATAAACAGTAATGATACATGGACATTCATTTTTTTTACATCGGCATGACATCTGGCTAATCACGTGCAAAAATGTGGTTAATTCATTTAAGTAAATTGTTGATTCAAATCATGGTAACAAAGGTGTCGTTAATTCAAGTACATGAGTGATCTAAATTAACCATTTACTCATTTGAGTTAGCTACATTTTTTCATGGGATTAATCAGGTGTCGCTGGTGTACGAAAAAATGGTTGTCCACAACATTTTTGTATTATAAATTAGTATGCTGGATGGGGGAAGACCATAGAGAACCGACATGCATTGATTTGTGTCATTTGATGATATTAGGAATCACATGATAAAAGGGATTAAGATGAATGTCCTAAGAAAAATAAGCTCTTAAGCATGAGAGCTTGATGGATAATAAAACTCAAGGTTTCTTATTGAATAAAAGATAGTGAAAATATTTACACTTGCCACTTTATACGGAGGTTTATTAACTAACTAACTAAAATTCTAACTAACTTTATAATTCTAA
This sequence comes from Cicer judaicum, assembly GCA_037974835.1. Classification (NCBI taxonomy): domain Eukaryota; kingdom Viridiplantae; phylum Streptophyta; class Magnoliopsida; order Fabales; family Fabaceae; genus Cicer; species Cicer judaicum. The sequence goes on from JBBPBS010000635.1 coordinate 3,838,633, forward strand.
CATCTAATAACAAAAACTCTAACTAACTTTGTTGTTTGTGTATAATGTGACAGTTTCCTATATTATATCAAGAAGGTGTACAAAATGTCCTGTTTAGCTGGAGGAGGATATTAAGTTGGATGTCTAATGGCTTCATCAGTGCCATAATAATATTCTTCTTTTGCACAAAGGCAATGGAGGTTCAACCCTTTGATAAGGCGGGAAGAACTGCTGAGAGGGATATATTTGGAGCAACTATGTATACATGTATTGTTTGGGTAGTGAACTTGCAGATTGCACTTGCCATAAGTTACTTCACCTTGATTCAACACATTTTCATATGGGGAACCATTGCTCTTTGGTACTTTTTCCTCTTGGTTTACGGCGCAATATCTCCTGGAATTTCAACAATTGCTTACAAAGTCTTCATTGAAACTCTTGCACCATCTCCTTTTTATTGGATTGTCACCTTTATTGTGGTGATCTCAACACTCATACCATACTTCTCTTACTCAGCACTCAAGATGCAGTTCTTTCCTTGTTATCATGACATGGTACAATGGATAAGGTATGAAGGGAAGACAAATGATCCTGAATTCTGCCATATAGTGCGGCAGCGATCTTTGCGGCCAACTAATGTTGGTTCCACAGCTCGCTTAGCAGCTAAGACTAACAGCATAAGACAAAATTCCACTAACCAAAGATAATATATACTTTCACATGGTTTTTTTCCTACCTTCGGGTGATGGAGATTTTGTTGTCTCCTCTCAATTCAGAAAGCTATATTCCCCTACAACTACTGCACCGTGCAATGGATACCGACATTTTTTAGAATTGAGGTTGTACAGAAATTACTTTTTTGTCTGCTTTTTGTACCATAGATAGTAGCTATATTTGTGTATAGCAAGAATTCTTTTAGGAGTAATTATATCATAACATATTTCCCATGTCCATAAAAAGACAACAAAAATAAAAATGTACATATTTTTATTCATCTTTTTTGGTGGTTGTATCTCGGAAGAATTTTTCATACTTGCTTCTTCACAGTTCTCCGGCTAAAGAAAGAACACTTGGGAGAAATGAGTTGTATCAATCGATTTTTATCATGAGATGGAAACTATCCGAATTCTGCCATATGGTGCGTCGGTGATCATTGCAGCCAACAACTGTTAGTTCTACGGCTTGTTTAGCACCTAAAGACTAACAGTATAAGAGAAAGTTATACTAACAAAAGATAATTATATATACTTTTTTTGTTGTGGCACCTTCCAATAATAAATCTATGTTGGTTGAAAACGTTCATAATTCAACAATATTATTGGAAAATCTCACAAAATGTGAGGAATAAGGAAATGCCTATGTGGAATAAATCTAGTGTAATTCTCTTACTCTTTACTACTTTATTTTCTGTATACACAAATCACTGCACTTACATTTACTCTTAATTTGCTCAGTAGAGAACATTCTCTAAGAAGAACATTTTTACTAACTACTTACCTTTACCCAATGCTTTGGTCTAGCAGTATTTAATGATTGGTATCTCAAGTCAATTTGACCAGCTTCAATATAATCCACAGTTTGTTAAAGCACGTGTCATGTTGTGAGATAGAACTGGGTCAATTTTATACATTCAATACTAGGTCATCTCAAATGTGATTTCGTGCCATATCAATATATACCATAATTGTTGCCCATTCTACAATTTACTACCTTTCAAATGCCAAAGACATGTAACTTCTTGCTATCCCTTGATAAAAGAAATTTTAAAGAATATGTAAAAGCCATGCCAAGAGCCACACGTGTATTTTATCACTATGTTATAAATCAATTAATATCTACATTATAAGTAATATTTTACCAATTCTAGTTACAAGCAACAAAATTTCTGTCAAAGAACAATAAATTTTTGTCATAAGAATGGTTGTTTGAACCTGATAGAGTCCAGTCAGCAGTTTCAGAATCAATAGCAGCAATGCACCTTTGCCATATCTACAATCTTGGTCCAACATAAACCCCTCCACTACATACAAACAGTGTGCCATTTCATTTACATATGCAAACTAGAGTGATTAAAAAAATCTGAGCTATAATTTTGACTACCAAATGCCATCCTCTGAAACAATCTTATTTCTTCAGATTGCTGTGCAGAGTCAAATGCCTGGCTTTGCCCGACTCGCATTCCGTTGGTTAGATCTGAAGTTGCTAAGCTTTCAAAAGCTCTAACAACCTATGAAATAAAATCAAGAAAAAATCATGTCAGTAGTTTGAAGCACGGACACTGACAAGGACATGACACTGACACAGGTAATAATTTGAGAAAGAGAATGTATTGAATGTAATCAAGATGTCGATGTCCACGACACGTATCGGACACCGGGACACGTCTTCGAACAGATGTGTTGGTGCTACCGATTTGCTTGTTGATAACCTCTCAGATTCATTTTTGCTATTTATTTTCAATATTTACCTGTCCCATGCGAGGTCTCTTAGCAGCTGAATGTCGAACACAAGCAGCAGCAATTTCAATCATGCAAAACAATTCGCTATCAACGTAGTTCTTTCCTAGCTTTGGATCTACCAAACTATCATATTCCTCAGTTTCAAGTGCATCACTTAGCAAAGGTCGAGCCTGCAATAAAGGTATCATCTTCAGTGACAAAAGGTCAAAAACCTGAGTCAGAGCACTCAACGGCTATTCAAGTGAAGATGTTACTTTCAGGAAATAATAGAATAATTGCCAAGCAATATTCAGGGAACTCACTCTAAATCAGTTTTGGCCTTTAAGATTAGAGATGATACTTATTAAATGATCAACTACCTCAAAAGCTTAATATACAAGGGTATGGACTGATTTATGCATACTAAAATTAAGACCAAGACATGATTTTCCTGAGTCGTGATCTAAAAGAAAATAAATACCAGAAACATTTCTCAAGTCCGTAAAATAAATTCAATGTGTGAGAATAAAAATAGAAGCCCCTAATATGGACCCCTAAAGAAGGGACCAGTAGTGGACGTTAGAGATGACTTGCAACAGCTAGTCACCCTTTTTTGGTGTATTTTCGTGACATGGATTTCAGTTTTTTCATTTTTTACCAGTTTACCTCTCAACTACAATCCATATGGAGAAAAAAATGGAGCCTCCATAAAATGAGGGTGTTCTAGTTGCCTATGCAGACAGAGATAATAAATCACAGGTATCTTCAAATTTTGGTGGTATTTTAGTAATTTCTCAGTCCACACTTTGGCCTCTCTGAACTCACATGCCTATACTTCTTCGTCTAAGGTTCACATTCTCACATGCACCACAAACAACAACAACAGCAGCAGCACTATCTACACTACACCGCAGTGTCAAAATTGAATCCTTCTCTACTTTAAAACGATGCAAAAAGAACCCTGTTGATCTCATTGACTTCACTGCATGTAAAAATGTTACTAGGTCTGGTCAGAGATTTCACACCAGCCTCTATGATTAAGGATTGAACCCAAATGGAACTCGTCATTCTCAAACGACCAACAAAGAAACAGGGTATGAATGAAAATTAACATACATAAAGGGCTAAAACTATAAAACCAATAGAATTAGTAATAACCCCATAAAACCGTATATATATAGACTTTACCCTGTCATTTAGTGAGGTCCACCACTGGACCATTTTATTTGAGGTCCATATTTGGGGCTCCCCTTATAAATATCGCACACATTAGAGGCATGGAAAATTACAGACTTTTATCGTGTTGTGCCTTCTTTTATTAAATTAAAAGGCTTCTAAAACATGGACAATGCAACACACAAATATATATAAACATGGGTTTACTTTCATTGATCCTCTTAGAACTTCATTCTTAACATTTGGGTTGAGCTTAACTCAACTCTACATGTAAAATGATAAATGTCTCTAGCATGACCGGAGTGGCCCAATAGCGGGTAGCCCAATGGATCTTGAATACACTCTGATAACATCTTAAAATTTAAATGTGTCTAACTTAACTCTACAAAACCTACTTGTAAAGTGAGAGATGCCTCCAACTAATAAACACATTTTTAGGCCATATGTTATCTAATGTTGGACTGTCAACAGTCGTCACTTCTCAAGTCAATAATTCAAAAGAGTGAGCATTTTGTGGTCCTTTTCATACAGGAGTCACTGTAATAAAAGATAAAATTTCAAAACAGAAGAAAAGCAGATCATGAAATAAATTTTTTATCACTATCCGTCGCTCGATAGAAACTAATGACTTATCAGCCACAAGGTTAGCAAAAAAAAATAAAATAGCAAAAGAGCTGCATCTCTATGTACCCATTCAACTAGACTCTGATCTCCTAGTTGGGATGGATCTACAGGCATCCGTCCGGTAATGAGCTCCAAAAGCACAACTCCAAAAGAATATACATCAGACTTGTCAGTCAATTTTCCACTTGACACATATTCAGGAGCAACATACCTTTTCAATAGAGAAAAAACACAATCAATATTGACACAATTGGTTGTAACGATAAGTTGTTCGTCTAAATTCAAAAGTAAAAAATTGAATAGTAGGCAGACATATTAATATATATACCCACCCAAAAGTTCCCATGACACGCGTGGTTATATGTGTATTTGCATCCAGAGCTAATTTGGCTAGGCCGAAATCTGAGACCTATAAAATTAAAAATAGGAGTACTTAGATTTGGATATAAATTGAACAAACAGTAACAAGAATTGAATAAGTGGAATGGCATATACACGAGCTTCATAGTTGAAATCCAAAAGAATGTTTGACGGCTTAATATCTCTGTGAATAATCCGAGGATTGCCTGAAATGTGCATAACATTCAACATAGTTGGTGTCAGCTCAATTGACTCCATTCTGTTGCAACATTGATCCATATCTGAAAGCATCTATATTTGAAAAACTTTATATGCATAAATTCTGATTCACTTTTTTAACTAATTTGAAAAATTGAAATTTCCAAAATCAAAGTAGACTGGTTGATAGGCCTTTATGTGCATGTCAAGACCAAAGAATAAAAATGAGGATTGGTAATTACAGTCTTCATGTAGATAAGCTATTCCTCGAGCCGCACCAGCTACAATTTTAATACGATTTTGCCATTCCAGCACAGGTTGACCTTCCCCTGCAAATTCCAATTTCATTTAACACAACATAATCAAAGCTATTCAAAAACTGAATCTTATGTATGAAACAACAATCTTGTACCAACTGAGAAGTAGTAGTTTTATTTACCATGTAGATGAAAATGAAGGGTATTGTTAGGGACATAATCATAGACAAGTAGTTTTCTGTCATCTTGAATGCAGTATCCAACTAAAGAAACCAAATGGCGATGATGTATGCGACTAATAATTTCGACTTCAGCTTTGAATTCTCTCTCCCCTTGACTTCCACCAATTTTAAGCTGTTTCACTGCTATCTCTCTCCCATCAGGTAAACATCCTTTATATACAAAACCAAATCCACCCTCTCCCAAAAGATTCAGAGTTGAGAAACCATTTGTGGCCTTGAATAGTTCTTCATATGAAAACCAGTTCCTTGAATGGCCCATTCCCCCACCAGGGTCAGATGGTGTATGCACAACATCACTGTTAGAGCCACTACTTACAAGAGGAGCAGAGGCAGCATGTATCTTAAAAAAGGATGAATCTGGACAAAGTTACAAACATTACTTGATTCAAATTCATTTTTTTGATTTAGTTTGTAAGCATGAATATTATAAATTTAGAAAGTCCCAAACTGAGTCAACAGATATATATATGCACAATAAGCTACAAAGCACTGAAATAAATATGGATACAGGACATGACACTAACTCTAGCACGTGGATACCAATAGTAATTTGAGAAACACATACGATAGTGTCGTGTGTTAGTGTTGGATACGGTTGAAAACCAAGAATTTTATTCCAAGGAATTAGGGGAATAACACATTTACTTAAAAAAGATAAGAAACAATAAAAGAGATATCTCTCCTGAAAGGTTTTCCCCTTCACATTATAGACATTATTCTATTCAGCAAATGTTTATAATATTCAATGATATCAAATCCAACTACAAAACTCCCTATTTATATACAATAAATAAACTAAACACATAACAACCTAATTGTCCTATCCTAAAAGATACTAGTCGTCGTGTCAGACACAGAACATGCTTTCAATCTAAAGTGTCGGTACTACATTGCAAAAGTAGAATGATCCAACGAGGTACCAAATAAGAGGGCCACAGAAATATACCTGATTCAGTTGAGGAGGGAAGAGTGAAAGGCATAACATAACCATCATTAGGAGGACCTTTTTTCTTTTTTCTCCTCAAGCACCATATAACAACTCCAATGAAGCCAAGCAATAGAATTCCACCAAACACAGCAGCAATAGCCACTACAGCACCAGAACCAATTCCACCACTGCTTCCAATTTCAGGGCTTGAATTTTCTGATCCATTCTGCGACGGCGGTGGCGGAGGAGGGGACAATTGAATGATTGAGGGTGATGGAGGAGGTAGTCTTGGCGTTGAATTTGAAGGTGGAAGTGATTGTGAACTAGGTGTAGCAGGAGGAGGAAATGGTGTTGGTGGTGGTGATGGTAATGGTAATGGTGGTGGTGATGGTGGTTGTGATGGTGATGATGGTGGTTGTGATGGTGATGATGGTGCCGGTGGTAACCTAGGCGGTGATGCTGGTGGTGGAGTTCGGTTTTTAGGGGGTGGTGGTGGTGAACGTCGGGGTGGCGTCACGGTGGCAGGAGGGGGTGAATTATCCGGTGGAGGAGATGGCTTTGACGGCGGTGGAGCTGACGGTGCTAGTGGTGGTGAAGGTGGAGGGAGGCTTTTTGGTGGAACAGGTGATTGCGGTGGCGGTGAGGGAGGAGGTGGAGAAGAGGATGGTGGCGATTGGGGCGATGGGGGAGGGCGAGACGGCGAGGTTGGAGGAGGTGGCGACGGAGGAGGCGACGGCAAGGTGGGAGGAGGAGGAGCAGTTTGGGTTGCCGGAGGTGGTGATGTTTCTGGCGGAGGTGAAGGAGAGGAGGGTTGTTCCGGTGGAGGAGCAGTGGATGAGGACTGCGGTGGAGGAGAAGTGGATGAAGATGGCGGTGGAGCTGTACTAGAAAGTGGCGCGGCGTTGGAGGTTGCCGGAGACGGCGACGTCGCTGACATCTTTTAAAACAATGTCTTTCTTCTACACTTGAAACTCACATATCATGAAAAAATAAATCTCTTAACACAAACCAAAATTTTCATACACTAACCATATAATTAGATCTTTTAATTAAATGAAACTAAAAGTACAACTTAAGAATGAAGAATGTTTTTCTCACCAACACCAACCCAACCAATGTCTCAAAGTGTCACTACCAAACTAAATTCTTGTAAAAGCCACACAACTCAGATCACAGAAACTGTTTTTTTAACAATTTTCAAGAACAACCAAGCAAAAATCTGATTCAAGAACTCAATTTCTTTTTTTGGTTCTCAATTTGTTACCTTATGCAACAGTCTATGAAGATAGAGTGATTCAGAATCTTTGATTTATGATCGACATTCAGCACCATTGACAAGATCCACACAACTCAAATCACAAACATCCTTGTTTTCTTTGAATAGTTCGATTGACTTCAAAATGATTTTGTGAAGTGAAGCTGAAATATTTATTCATTACTGAATTTTCGTCCCGTGACTTTGGTTGTTTGATGGAATGTCTTCTTTGCATAGGCTTCACTAACACGGATTGTGTTGTGGGGTCCAATTACTAAAGTAAAACGATCCCAAAGAATGCTACCTCACAAGTCACAACAATTGAATAGGCGAAAATTGAATATTTCAATTATTTTCTTTAATAGAAAATTTTGAATCATTCTCGCCTTGGACCGTCATAAATTATTGTCAAAAACACATTTTTTAGACCGTAAAAAACACATATTTAGGGTTTGTTTGATTTTAATCTTAAAAAATTTTATTTTAGTTTTTAAAAACAAAAAAATTATTTGAATTATATATTTTTTAAAATTATTTTATAAAATTATTTTTAATGCTATAATTTTTCAAATTAAAAAAGCAAATCATTGTAAATAATATTTTGTTTTTCCTTTTTTTAATTTAAAATTTAAAAAGAAAAACACGGAATTTTTTTTTATTAATGGCATAATTATAATTATGTTGAACTTATAAAATTAAATAAAATTGTTCATTTTTCACGATTGACGGAAACAGATAGACCATGGAAACACGCACGCGATGGACTATAAATCTTAAATTTACGATTCCAACTCTAACTCATGCCCTCTTCTTGACCATTGTTGTGTTCTTCATTCACTCTAATAATTTCTTAGGTTAGTTTTTCTTTTCCTTTCTTTCGTTTACAGCTTTTTTGAATTTGGGTCTTAAATTGAATTTTATTTTTTGAATAAAGTTGGTTTTATTTGTTGATTTCTTTAGTTTCCTTTGTGTTTTGAATCATGATATATTTGTTATTAATAGTAGCATATATACGAGATCAATGAGTATAAATTTGGTGTTTATAAAATCATCTTTTATTTGTGTCTTTTTTTTTTTGTTTCATTTTTCTCTAATTCTTGTTTGAATGAAGAGTATGAATTCTTGTTACATAATTTTTGCTGCAAATAATTTGTGACCATGAAATAAGGCATCCACCATTGCTTTCTTTCCCGTTTTTAATTTAACTAGAATATAACCTGCGCGTTGTACGGGATATATAAATTTTAACATATTAGTAGTATTGTGAATAAAAATTTAAAATTTCAAAAAATAATACAATTTATTCATTTTTTTGTAGAGTATTTTTTCAATTGAGTTTATTTGAGTAGTTATTATATATGAGTTGGCAAACACACATTTGAGAATATGTAAAATATTTTGTATAACGTAATTGCAATTAATTAATATATTTAGTATTAAAAATCAAACAAAATTCATAAATTATATTTAGTGTTAAAAATATTAAAAGTATTTTAATAAGTATTAATATATGTAATTATTTATCGCAAAATCAAATTAGTCATGCTCTTTTATTGTGCTGTCAAATCTAAATTTATTTCAAAATATTTTTAGAAAAATATAATATGGACAATCTTCTTTGTCTTTTGAGTAGTTAATATATTTTCATGTCGTAGATGAGATCAATTAAAACAGATAAGAATGGTTGATTACTCAATTTTAATTTTTTATGAAGAAAATTATACATTAATTGTACTTTAATTTGTAACTCATGACACATTAATTGTTATACATAATATTAAATGCTAAATAATAATAATAATATATAATAAGAATTTTTCAACTATATTTACTTCTTTGAAAATAATTGGGTTGAAAGCCACTAATCGTAGAGATTGTTTGAAGAAGTAGAATAATATATGTCAAAATAATTTTCTCTCGAAAATACAATAATAACACTCATATAAAGTTAAATATTTATTATTGTTGGGTACTTCTCTTCAACAAATTAGATTGATAAAATTGAAGATATATTATTGTATAAAGCTAAATATATATTATTGTTGGGTACTTCTCTTTTATAAATTAGATTGATAAAATTGAATATATATTATTGATATAACTACTATATTAATAATCATTTGACAAATGAGACATAAAACTTCATATTAATTTTTTAAAATAATATAGAATTAATGTGAAAGATGTTGGACAAACGTTATGAAATAATAATGTAACATTATGAAATAATAATATAGAATTAATTTAGAAAAATTTGAGTAGACGTTATGAAATAATATTTAAATAGGAGATAGTATAAGATAGTGGATGATGTATAGAATTTGTGAAAAAGCTAAAAACTTAGTAGGAGAAACTCTCTATGAAGATGTACACATAAGCTTTTTGGTTGAGGTGGCAAATATTGTTGAGGTGGCAAATATTTGCATATGTGGAAGAAAATGTGAGGTGGCAGCAGAGTCTGTTTTAAATATATATAATAGATTTTAGCATTGTAGTTACATAAGACTCAATTATCTTTATCATATTAGTGTTGTTGTTATTGCTTAAACACATGGGAGTATACCAACTAAACTTGATCATGAGTTTCTTGTTTATCTTATAGGATCCTAAAAAAATAAATAAGTTGTACAATAAAATAATCTTAAATAACTTGGATACATATAGTTTACTAAAATATAGTACTGTTAAAAAAGAGATTTTGGCTATTGTTTTATGCATTACAAATTTCAAGATGACTTATTTTTGAAGAAATTTTTATTAAAAATTGATTGTAAAGCAGCAAAAGATGTTTTACAAAAGGATGTTAAAAACTTGGTTTCTAAACATATTTTTGTCAAATGGCAATCCTTACTTTCTTGTTTTGATTTCAAAATAGAACATATTAAAGGAGAGAAAAACTCATTACCAAATTTTCTTACAAGAGAATTTTTTACAAGGAAAGCACAATGAGTCATAAAGATAAGTATGGACCCCCAATTACAGAAGTAAAAATTACAAAAACACCCATTATAAAACATATATTACAAACTCCCTCTTCTTCCTCCCAATTACCAAACCAAAACACGTTTACTTCATTAACCCCATTAGCATTACCATCCTTTTACCCTACAACTTCTATACCACCAAAAACAATAAGACCCACAATCCAGTCCCAATTAATTTCACCATTACAATTTTCCTTAAACACACCATCCCAATTAAATACTCCAACACAAAAACCAGAAAAATTACCCTATTACACACCCCCTAGTAACTTAAATTGCCCATTTAGAGGAAATGATTACAAGAAAATACTTTTTCTCGTGGAACCTGAATATTCATTAAACAAATCATTACCTCATATTATTTCTCATTATTACCCTCACGGATTTCATTATCTACCAGCCACTCCAGAGAAAACAAGATTATTTTATGAGTTTGTTTTAGTGGATACATATTCAATAGAAATAACTCATACATACAACAAGAGTGATAAACAAAAAATTAATTTTTCAAAATTTAAAATATTAAAGGTATTATCACCAACAGATTGGAAAGGTCACCCTTCAGCATTAAAGAAAATTTTCAAAAGATTTACTCCTCGGGAATATTCCTATTATGATTATATGGAAGCATGGACAAACATGCTATTACAAGAACCCTTTGAACACTCTTGGTTCTTTTGGTTTAAAAAGGATATTTCGTTGCAGTTCCCTTTATGGTTTATTAAATGGTTCAATGAATGGGGACCTGAGCCATAAATTTACCCAGAATTTGTTGGATTGGCATTCCAGGAATATGTTAAAGAAACTAATTTTCCGGATCATATGAAGATATTAGTGTTTCATGCAAGCTTTGGTATTTCATGGATTACCTCGTGGACATACAAAAAAGAATTATCAATTCACGATTCTAATATCAATTGGGTATTCAAAGTTATTAAAATTAAATGGTGGAACAAATTTTATCCAGAATTATTAAAAAATTCTACACTCTTAGAATGGTTTAGAAGAAATCCTAAGTATCTTATTAAGCCAAAGGAGATCATTAAAGAAGGACAATTCTTGGCAGAAAAATCTAAAATGATGGCAGAATTATCAACTTCTTCAAATAAAAAATAATTTTTAAAGAAATTACAAAAGGCAATTACTGAATCAGACAATAATGATGAAGACTCTGTAGAATCATCACAAAGCTTTAGTCCACAAAATAAAGATGATTGCTATGGAATAGAAGAAATCTAAATTATTAAAGAATAGCGGAATTATTGAAGGAAAAATGTGACGTCTAAATTATTAAAGTTAGTGGAATTATTGAAGGAAAAATGTGACCATACTCGAGACCCAAGGTATTAAAGATTTCCAGACAAAGTATCATGAATTTTATTTACTTTCAATTAGTTTTTCAAATTGCTTTCTAATTATCAACTAAATTAGATATATTTCTTGATGATTTACCATTACTTTCACATAACTCTTTATCATGGTTTAGCTTCATCTTCATTTAATAATAATATTAATAATCATAATAAGAATAATAACAATATCATAATAATAATAATATTAACAATCATAATAATAATAATAATAATAATAGAACAAATTAGCATTCTTCTAGGATTTATACGATAAGTGTCCCAGGAACTAAATATGAAAATTAGGCCCCATATCATTTAAATAATAAATTGCAAGCGTGTATTTCAATTTATAAAATATGCTTTTAGACTAAAATTATGAATTTATTAGGTAGCATCTTCGAAGAACATTAAACTCTATTTTTATTTTTATCTCACCATTAAAATTTTCTCATAATTAATGACATGCTTGTACTATTTCAGGTACATGAGAAAGCTTCTCAATTTCAGAAGAAAGGATGTGACCATTGTAAGTTATTGGAAATCATATTCAATAAAAATAATGCTACCAGGGTACTTCACCATTCATCTACACAAGACCCACCAAATATTGATGATGAAAATGAGCTTGATAATCAATACCTTAATATTAGAACTGCAAGTCATGTACGTGTTGATGAAGATGATTCAGACGATGATATACAAGAATGGAGCGTGTCTCACGAAGTGAAAAACAAAAAGTACGAGTAATATCCAAAAAATAGTCAACATCACAACAAATGGGTCATGCGTTTGCAGCATGGGCTCAAGCATCTTTGGCGAGAGCAGAGAAGTATATTAGGGATAAGAGTAAGAATAAGAATAGGGATAAGAGTGTGGAGGCTACCTTGCGTGTAACATATGATTGTTCTCTAACTAAGTGTGTGGCTGCTCTTGAAGAGATAGAAAACATTCCATATGACATCTATGGAAAAACCTTGGAAAAGTTTAAGGATCCTGATTTGAGGGAAATGTTTATAGCAATGTCTAAAGAGAGGAAACGTGGATGGGTACTTAGACTTTAAGGATAGCACGTTACTTGAATATGTGGTGATAATGATTGGATATATGTTTCTCTTAGTACTTTGTGTTATGATCTTTATGGTTGCATACTAATTTCTATTTGCTAAACAATTATATACATTTTTTTATGAGTTGTTTTGGATTGTTTTGTTATGTTTTGAAATTGTATGACAGGTTGTAACCAGATTTGATGTAGATACAAGTGATGACTCTATTTCTGATGAAAACGATGATGATTTTGTAGAATTTCTTATTAGTAATGTGATCTATGACTATCATCATAAATTCTTTACTAAAGGAAAGGTTCTAGCATAGTCATTATCTGGTCGTGAATTTGTTGTTGAAGTATTAAATGGATCTGAAACAAGTTGTTTTGATTTATTTTGGATGAAGAAGGAATGTTTTCATAATTGGTTATAATGTTCGTCATAGAGTCACTTCAAACCGCTTTCTGCATTCCATAGAAGCAATCTCACGCAATTTCAAGGAAGTATTAAGGCCAGTGTGTCTATTGGAAAAAGAACTCATAAAACAAGAGTCCGTAGAGTTGCCTGAAAGAATTAAGAATAATTCAAAATACTATCATTGGTTCAAGGTATGCATATCATATTATCAAAACTATTTGAGTTCGGTTCAATTATCTTTATTATTTTATTATGATTCTATTTGTTTGTGTTATTCTTTATAGAATTGCATAGGTGCAATAGATGGTACACATATATGTGCATGGGTTCTCGTAGAGAAATAAATTTCATGTAGAGGTAGAAAGACAACAATCACGCAAAATGTCATGTGTGCTTGTGATTTCAACATGATGTTTACATATGTATATTCTAGGTGGGAAGAAAGTGCACATGATTCAAAATTATTTTTGGATGCAATATCAAATCCAAATGCAGGATTTCCTTGACTACCTAGACGTAAATCGTAATATCATAATAAAATTACAATATGTCGATGAGTCAATGAATTTAACAAGTAGAGCTAACATATTTTTTTCTGAAGGTTCATTTTATCTCGTTGATTTTGGGTATCCATGTACTAGAGGTTTGCTTCCTCCTTATAGGGGTGAAAGATATCATGCCCAATAATATAGAGCTCAAGGTAGACAACCTAGGAATCCCGAAGAGTTGTTTAAGTACAAACACTCATCTCTACGGATGATAATTGAACGTTGTTTTGGGGTGTTGAAAAATAGATTTCCTATTTTGAAATTAATGCCTCCTTATAAACCCTACAATCAAAGATTTATATTGATAGCTTGTTGTACTATTCATAACTACATACATAAGTGGAATTTACTAGAAGAATTATTCAACATATAGGAAGCAATGGATCCTATGGAACTTGGGAAGGTGAATGAAGGTTCAACCATAAAAGTAATAAGCTTTGACGATAACTTGACTAGATTATCTGATGAAAGTGCGATTGAAATGACAATGAGTAGGAATCGTATTAGTGATAGGATGTGTTGGGAAAAACCAGAGATAATTAGCGATAACTATCCCAATAATGCGGAATATTTTTTCCCCCACCTGTGCAAATAAATGGCCAAACAGAAAATACAATTCCAAGAGCAATAATAATTGGCAGAAAATTAAATATGAGACAAACACAATTTTAACGTGGAAAACTTTCCTCAAATTGAGAGAATAAAAACCACAAGATCTAGTCCGGTAAAAACTTCTACTATAATAAGTAATGGGTACACCAAGAGTCTTCCTAATAACAATAGAGAATATCAATCAACAATATCAACCCTATAACAACCTTATAACAACCTTCCACTAAAGTGGGTGTACCAAAGTAACTCTCATAAAAGATAAAACTACTCAAATTATATATTAAAGTAACAAACTCAGTGGTAGGAATAACATACTAATTTTGTCGATCAAACGGAGCAAGTTTGCTACACACCTTTTACCACTATCGAAACCAAACCCTTATTTTTCTTCTCTGGTAATCGTTCTTCTTTCGTTGTCTTTCTGTGTGTTGTTAGGGATTTCTAAATCCCTTTTATTACCTTTAAGTGGGCCAATCCCATTAAAACCTTTTGTTTTATCTTTCTTTTTATTTCAATAATAATAATATTAGTAAAATTGGTGGCTTCCACTTGGGGAGTGAGCCCACTCAACAAATCTCCCCCTCACGACTCAAGTGGGAAGGTGTTGCTTAACCATGCCCGCTTTCTTTCTGCAACATATCACCTTCGACACAGGCAATGTCTTCATCATCATATATGAACCATTCTCATCAGTATGAATTTTCTCAATTAAAAATGACTTCATTTGCAGTGCATCTCGTATTCAATGATATCACACTTCAATATGCTTCGACTTTGCATGAAAAGTCGGATTCTTGCTGAGAGGAATTGCACTCTGACTGTCACAGAATAACACAAACTTATCTTGCTTGAGGCCTAACTCATGTAGAAATTTCTTCATCCACAAGAGTTCTTTGGGAGCTTCAGTTGCTGCAATGTACTCAGCTTCAGTAGTAGATAAAGCAACACACTTTTGTAGTCTTGATTGCCAAGACACAGCTCCCCTGCAAACGTCATTATATAACCAGAAGTAGATTTTCTAGAATCAAGATCACCTGCCATATCTACATCTTTGTAGCCATCCAACACAGGTTCACCACCTCTATAGCATAAACACATTTTACCAGGATTAGAGAGAAACCGACTAACAACTTGAACTGCATGAGCAATATCTGGCCTTGTGCATACCATAACATAGATCAATCTACCAACTGCGGATGCATAAGGAACTTGCTTCATCTCTTCTTTGTCTTTCTCACTTGTGGGACATTTATCAGAATTCAATTTAAAATGAGTAGCGAGTGGAGTACTAACAGGTTTGCAATTGCTCATGTTAAACCTCTCTAACAATTTCTCAATATAATTGTGTTGAGGCAACCATAATTTATTATTCTTCCTGTCACGAGTAATTCTCATGCCCATAATTTGCTTTGCGGGACTCAAGTCTTTCATTGCAAAAGACTTGTTCAAATCTTTCTTTAAAGATTGGATCTTCTTAGTGTCTTGACCAACAATCAACATGTCATCTACATATAATAAAAAATTACATAATCACCATCAGAGAATTTCTTGATAAACACACAATGGTCATAATGAGTTTTACCATACCCATGTTTCTCCATGAAAGAATCAAATTTCTTGTACCATTGTCGAGGTTCTTGCTTGAGCCCATACAAGCTTTTCTTCAATTTACATATAAGTTGCTCTTTACCTTTGACTTCGAAACCCTCTGGTTGCTCCATATAGATCTCTTCCTCCAAATCACCATGAAGGAATGCAGTTTTCACATCAAGTTGTTCAACTTCTAGGTTCAAACTAGATGCTAATCCAAGCACAACTAAGATAGAGGACATCTTCACCACTAGTGAAAAAGTTTCATCAAAGTCAATACCTTTTCTCTGATTAAAACCTTTCACAACCAATCTTGCTTTGTATCTTGGTTGAGAATTATTCTCTTCTGTCTTTATCTTGTATACCCATTTGTTCATGAGTGCTTTTCTACCATTTGGAAACTTTACCAAATCAAATGTGTGATTCTCATACAAGGAATTCATCTCTTCTTGCATGGCCTTCAACCACTTTTCTTTATCAACATTTGTAATAGCTTCTTGATAGTACTCTGGCTCTCCACTATCAGTGATCATCACATACTCATGTGGAGGATATCTTTGAGAAGGTTGACGTTCTCTAGTAGATCTTCTCAAATCAAACTCGACTGGTGGTTCAACTGGAAATCTGCTCATCATGGCGAGGCACATGATCATCAGTTACAGTCTCATCATCTACCTGTATATCTCCCCTATCAACAAGAGTTTCTGTAGGGGGATTAGGCGCAACATCAATGAAAAGAAACTCTATGTTGTTTTCGAATAAAACAATGAGTGCAAGTTTTTAGAGATGTACCTTTCACAAGAAGAAAATTTTTCTTCGCAAGTATGTTGACTCCTTTCTCACTCAAGTGACCAAGGCACATATGCCATAAATCAGAAGATGCATCTTCAATTGCATTCACTTCTTCCTTGCATAGCTTCATAGACATCCGATAAAGAGAAGTGGAACTTTGCTCCTTTGCAACCACTAGGGACCCTTTGGTGACTTTACATATACCACCACCACCAAAGTAAGTGTGATAACCATCAATATCCAAGGCTTTCACCGAAATCAAATTAAGACGAATATCAGGAACATGTCTAACATTCTTCAATTGAAGCTTGCAACCAATCCCAGTTTCAACTCAAACATCTCCCATACCGATAATTTTACATACTCCTTCATCTCTCATTTTTACCATGCCAAAATCACCAGCACTATAAGATGAGAAGAAATCACGCATAGGAGTAACATGATATGAGGAACCCGAATCAATAATCCAAGTTGAATCCTGACATGCAACTGCTGTTGTATCTTTATCATTTTTCCTCTCTTTGATCTCTTTCCCTTGATTAATCTCTCTTAAAGAACCTGCAACTTCTTTTTATGTGACCCGTTTTACCACAATGATAGCATATCACTTCTTTTCTAGTCCTCGACTATCTTCTTGACTTGCTATGACTTTCAGAGTTGTCGCATCTATAGAAGTTTCTAGATTGACTTCTCCCTCGTGACTCTGTAACTAGTGCTTCTGACTTTGAGGAAGAATCAACCAAACCACGTTCTTTTCTTCGAGCTTCTTCATTCAACATGCTCTCTTTAATTGATGACATTTTCAACTTTCCATTTAGAGCTGAATTGGTCAACATCACAACAAGGACTTCCCAATTATCAGGCAAGGAACTCAACAATAACAACCCTTGCAACTCATCATCTAATTTAATTTCTGCGGTTGTCAACTGATTCATTGTATTCTGAAAAATACTCATATGCTTTGCCATTGAATCCCCATCTTTATATTTCATATTCACCAGTTTCTGAATCAAGAATGTTTTATTTTGCACATTCTTTTGTTCATACAACTCTTTTAATTTTTCCCACATCTTGTTAGCATCTATTTCAGTTTCAACATGTGGATATACACTAAGATCCAACCACTTCTTGATCAATGCCACTGCCTTTTTATTCATCTTCTTCCAGTCAGCGTTAGTTTTATCTGCGGGTTTAGCAGTGTTACCCTCAATAGGATCATACAAATCTTTACTGTATAACATGTCTTCCATGAGAGTCTTAGAAAGTGTGTAATTAGAAGAGTTGAGTTTAATCATATTGAAACCTTTATTTTGCTCCTCCATTTAAATGCACAAATCAAATAATCGAGCTCCAAATACCACTTTGTTGGGAAAAACTAGAGATAATTAGCGATAACTATCCCAATAATGCGGAATATTTTTTCCTCCACCTATGCAAATAAATGGCCAAACAGAAAATACAATTCCAAGAGCAATAATAATTGGCAGAAAATTAAATATGAGACAAACACAATTTTAACGTGAAAAACTTCCCTCAAATTGAGAGAATAAAAACCACGGGACCTAGTCCAGTAACAACTTCCACTATAATAATTAATGAGTACAACAAGAGTCTTCCTAATAACAATAGGAAATATCAATTAACAATATCAACCTTATAACAACCTTCCACTAAAGTGGGTATGCCAAAGTAACTCTCAGAAAAGATAAAACTACTAAAATTATATATTAAAGTAACAAATTCAATGGTATGAATAACATACTAATTTTCTGTGTGTTCTTAGGGATCACTAAATCCCTTTTGTTACCTTCAAGTGGGCCAAGCCCATTAAAACCTTTTTTTTTCTTTTTATTTCAATAATAATAATAATAATATTAGTAAAATTGGTAGGTTCCACTTGGGGAGTGAGCCCACCCAACAACTTGTTGGGGAGTTTGGGGGAGCACAACAATGGAATGGGTTTGATCTGAGTCCTTTTTTGCTTCCCCATCAAGGCAAACCAGGCTCTGATACCACTTGTTGGGGAGTACGGGGGATCACAATAATGGAATGGGCTAAACATCAAGGATTTATAAGAGACTTAGACACCACATCTCAACCCAAAACCTTAAGGCATTAGGATTATAGGTCATTCTCCTTATATATCTAATATAGCTTCCATTCCTGGTCAATGTGGGACTTACCACTCATAATTGAATTCCAACACAATTAGTTGCACAAATTACTATCTTTTAGATTTTATTATATACAATGTTGGTGGATATTACAATTACCACATGTACCTTTAAATAAATTATGCTTAAGATCTGTAACAAACAAGACATCTTTAATAGAAGAGGAATTACAATTATCATATGTACCTTGACCAATCATTTGACCTTTTTGCTTTCCTCCAAAAGTCTTTGTGCATCCTTTAATCAATATTAGTTCTTGGAACATTGATTTTCCTTTTGACACTTAAACAAACAAGACATCTTTAATAAGAGGGGGGTTTTCCATTATCACATCTACATTTGCAACACAAACAATTTGTTCGTAGGTACCCAAATTTGGTTGGGTCTTGGTTTGTTAGTCTTGAAAGGTTTTTTGTGTTTCCTTGTATTTAACATGGGACAAGATAATTTACAGTGACATTTCTTAGAATAAATAGTACACAAAACAATCGAGTGAATAAGTTTAGGTTATGTTACTGTTTCTTTGAATCCTAGACCTCTTTTACCATTTCTACTAACTCCATAAATCATATAAGTGTACTTGATTCTTTCCATACCATTAGTTAGAAAATCTTGGAGTTTTTCTTCATGCTTATCAAAATTACATGTAGTAATTTCAACATAGATCTTTCAAGGTTTTATCTTTAAGTTCAACAATATTAGTTTTCTGATTTGCATTTTCTATTTTAAGTTCAGCAATATCAATTTTCAAAGTCTCATTTTTTGTTTTAAGTCCAACACTTTGATTCTTTAAAACATTAATTTCTTCAGTTAGGTTTTCATTTTCTTTCCTAAGTGTTTTCAATTTTAAAGACAATTTGTGATTCTTGTTCAAGAAATATTTTATAACAGTAAATAGATTAGATCAAGTTAGGTAAAAATATATCTCAATTTGTTCATCTGTTGATTCACTTCTAGAGTCCTAATTCGTGTTGGATCTAGAGGAAGAGTTTGTATGAGCCATCATAACCAAATCTACTTGTTCTTCATCATCATAATCACCCCATGTAGCCATCAAACTCTTCTTCTTCGGGTTTGGAATATTTCCTCTACTGTTTCCTTTTCTCCAAACTTTGACATTCTGACTTCATATGTCCAAGTTAGTTGCATCCATAGCAGATTATGTTTTTCTTGTCAGATTAATCTTCATTTCCTCTACTGGACTGCCGAAAATATCTTTGGGGAAAATTTTTCTTTTTATTGTGCCACATCTTTTGAATTTTTCTAGATATGAAAGCTAGTTCCTCTTCCTCTTAGTCTCCATTCTAATCCTCTAAATCATCATCCTGTTATTTTTTTTGTTGCCTTCAAGCTTTCTTCTACTTAGATTTCAAAGCCAAGGTTGGTTGCTTCTTCTAGGGCTCATCCTCCACAAGTTCAATTTCATGTGACCCGATATAGCTAATTAATTATTCCAACTTAAAGGTATTCAGATCCTTTGCTTTGTGAATGTCACTGATCTTAGGTCTCCACTTGCTTGGTAGAATTCTTAGTATCTTCTACACACAATCAACAATAGCATAACTCTTCTCAAGTATCTTTAATTATGAGACTAGAATTTGAAATCGGGAAAACATTGTTTCAATATTTTCATCTTCTTCCATCTTGAACATTTCATACTTTTTGATCAGGAGGTTGGTCTTTGCTTCTTGAACTTGTTTGTTTCCTCTATAGGTCAGAATCAGACTATCATAAAATCTCTTTATTTTCTCCTTGTTAGTGCACTTGTCAAACTCCTTGAAAGTGATTGCATTTATCATGAATGTTATGGACTTGTGATGCATCTTGTACATCTTTTTTTGATCCACTTCCATCTATTTCCTTGGAATCTCAATACCATCAATATTCTTCAGAGCATTATAACCATCTTCCACCAAGTCCTAAAGTTCAGAATCTTGTGAAATAAAGAAACTTTTCAACATGTCCTTTCAATACTTAAAATGTTCTCCATCAAACAAAGGTGGTATGTTAATGTTGCCTTCAACAACTTCTTCACTAAATCCAGACTTGTTGAACCCTTGGATATTTCCTCCAACACTATAAAGTGTTTAGTCTTAAGATCGAGCTCTGATGCCAATTGAAGGTGCAAATACAAGAAAGTGGTTGAATTGAGTTTGACTGAGTTGATAACTTCATTATTTGATTAAATTGGTTCAAACTTGATGATTTACTTAGTGTAGAAGCAATAAAAAAACTAAATAGTGTAGCAATAAAATGACACAAGTAATTTATCCTCGTTCACCACTAACTTAGCTACATATAGTCCCTTCACTTAAAATGATTGAATCCACTAATTCATTAACTTGAATTACGTAGCACCTAACCTCAAAGCTAATTTTCTTAAACAACCTGACAACCGCAAAATTTTGAGAAACACGCACACCTTGACTCTATTAGCCAAACCTTCTCCACACAATTTGAGAACCCCTGACTATTGAAGGCACACTAACACCATTATCGGGTTTGAATACAAAGGTTTGGAATTTGAGTAGTTGCTTATAACAAGTTGATTATAACAATGACTATCACACTCTAAGAAAAACACTAAGAAAATATTTCTCATTCGAGCAAATGTTTCTCTCTTTGAACTTTAAGATGAATTTTGAATATTCAGTTTGAGTTCTTTTACTCTTTTTGTATTTTTTTGATAATATTCTTCTTCAGTCTTTTCAAATTTTGTTGAGATTGAGTTTATAAATTCTTCATATTGATATTGTAAATTCTTGACAGTGATATTATTCATATTTTGCTAAGATTGTTTTTGCAAATTCTTTAGATAAAACATTATTCATATTGTTTGCTTTGATCTGGGCGGGAACATAATGTTGGAAAAATTCTTGAACTTTCACTAGAAGGAATATGACTAAGTCCAATTTAGTATTTTGTCCTTTGTCAAAATCTGAATCATATCTTTGCAAATAATAATCATTATCTTCTTGTGAGTTTTTCTTCTTGTAAACAATTCTTGATCATATTTTCTTGTAAATAATTCATATCTTCTTGTAGATAAATCTTGATCAAATCTTCTTGTAAATAAAATATATCTTCTTGTGATAAATCTTGATTAAATATTCTTTTAAATAATTCATATATTCTTGTAGATAAATTTTGATAAAATCTTCTTGTAGATAAATTTTGATAAAATCTTCTTGTAAATAATTAATATCTTATTGTTGATAAGATATTGGTCATATTTTCTTCTAATCTTACCATATCTTCTTTTCAACTTGGTCAAAGATTTTTTTTCAATTATAAATCAGAATCAAATCTTATTTTAGATTGTCTTCAGAAACACAAATCTTCTTTTATACTATGTGAAGTAAAATATATTGTTTTAATAAAATGTTTTTGTTAACATCAAAACTCTAACTATAAAACCAATTTGGCTCCAATACTTAGGACCAATGATTGGACTCTGATATCAACTTTATCACGACCGAAAAATTGAACGTCGTGACCAGATTTCCACGCCTTCTCCTAGGCATTGCAACATCGGCATTCAAGCCATGTACGCCAGCATTAGCTCTATGTCAATTTCTAGCACAAGCCGAAACATGACCTCGTTGATGAGCGCCTTGGGCTTGGGCAAATGACTTGTTAGCAGTTTCCCTTCTAGTAGGATTCTTAAATTGGAGAACATTGATAAAAAATTGAACAAGACGACAAACAAATGTGAAAAGATATCGATGATGAATTCAAATACATACTTGGACAACAAATGAGACTTTCATATAGTGCTAATAGCTCTTCACAAGTAAGATATGATGGAGTACACAATTTGCTAACAAGTATCTATTACCACCCGATGTTTGCAACTATTTGGACCGACGATCGGGCTCTAATACCAATTTTGTCTCGACCTGAAAACTGAATGATGTTATCGACACATAAGCTATACTCTCAGCTTGACAAACCTATCAACTAACTTAACAATTAATCAATTAAATAGTTCTAAATAACCATTTCAAAAAAACATATAATACTTCTCGAGATTTCAACAAAGTACCCACAATAATTTCAACGTTTCCAAATATAAAATAATGTTTCAAACTTTTAACCCAGACAATATTACAAAAGTGTGAATCTAAATATTTAATATATTTCCAAATGAATATCTAGACTCATAATAGTTGCAAAATGCATAATGACTCAACAAATACTTAACAAAAAAGTCATGGATCAATGAAGCCTACCAAAAAAATTGTGATTGAGACTTGAACCTACTAACAATATTGCTACTCAACTTCATGTGAATATGAAGAAATGAACAACATAAAGGGGTAATCATAAAGACTTAGCGAGGGTACAACAACTATCGCCAACTAGCAGGGAAAAATACAAAAGGCGCAAATAATTATTTTACAATCTTGTGGCAATCATGTTAAACAATACTCCCTGAAATATAGATAATTCTGTAATAAAATATACACATGATAAAATTATTTAAATTATAATTTAGCAGTTCAGATAGCAATATTTAAAATTCAATCCATAAAGAGTGAAAAAAGAAAAGAGCAACCTTAAAAGGATCGTGAAAATCTAACAAGTAAAAACATAAATTTTTGAGAACTAAGAGTTGACTTCATCTCATTGATACATCTCTCTTCCTAAGTGTGACATTTCCCTTAGGGTTGACTCCGTCTAATAGATAGTCATCTCCTCTCAATCCCGCAATGCATCATAACACATCAATTATGGGGCTTATATATCATTGATAATCCTCTCCTCCCAAGATATCTCTCATAGGGGATACTCCATCTAATAGGTAACACTCCCTAATTAAAATGATGTATCTAGGTGTCTACCTCCGCAAACAATTTCATAATTATAACAACAATTTTCAAAACACGTATTTAAATATCTTTTCTCATTTCATCGTAACTCATGAAAAACATATTCAACTATACATCAATTTAATATTTAAATATTTTATAACTCATATATAAACAATGAAAACGAGAAGAAAAATTCAAAGGTTGTGCCCTCCAATTTCTTTTTTACGTAAATATGTTAACATAGAAATTAAGTAAAATAATAATTATAGCATAATAAAAATATGTGATAATGATCATTGTCTACTCACAACAATAAATAATCGACTAAGTTTAGTCTCCAACAAGTCCTAGAGAAGCAAGTAGGACCTCAACTAACAAATTTAAGTATCAAGATATTCTCAAGACTTTAGAAAATCATTCTAAATTTTGCTAACTATAGGAAACCATAAAAGTTCTTAAAATCTACTCAAAGTACCAAAGTAAGATTTTTAAACAAAGAGTCTCATTTTTAAACTACATAGATATTCATTTTTACCATTGGAGTTGTGTATTTATTTCAAAGAGTCTCAATAAATACCTTTCAATGAATAATTACTCTTCTCCTTCCTTAACTCACTAACCATAACCCCAAAATTCTTACCACAAACACTTGTAAGAGTATAAGAAGTTATATTTTTAGTTAAATTTTAAATTCATTTTACGGGTTGATGGTTTATGGGTGCAATTTATGTTGTGGGGAGAAAAAAAATATAGAAGTGGTTGGGGTGTAGTGTTGTTGCCGAGAGAAAAGGAGATAAAAAGTTAAGTGCAAAAAATGAAGGTGGGTGGAATTTGTGTTGTTTCATTTATTTATTTATTTAATTATTTTTATTATTTTTTTAAAAATGTAACGATGCATTTCAATCTCTTCCTCTTATGAAAATCCGTTCTCAAATTTATTTGATTTGTTTTTTTAGCCACTACTAACTTTGAGTTTCAAAATAAGTGTGAGTATTTTGCATATATGACTTCTTTAGGTTCCCAATTTGTTTCTTCATCGGATGAACTACACCAAAGAACTTTTTATTTAAACGATATCCTTTGAGCATAAATGTATCACTTGATGATTTAATATAGCTATTTGATGCACAACATATGACATACTCTCATCTAATTGCACATGTTCATGATTGATCACATGAGAAGGATCATGAAGATACTTTCAAAATATCGAGATATGAAAGACCATATGAACTCCCGATAGATCCAATGGAAGTGTCAAACGATAAGCTACGGGTCTGACTCTCTCTAAAATTTCAAATGGTCAATGAACATTGGATTGGAGTGGGTAAACCAACAAAAACACCACCATTTATTTTAGTCCCTGAAAACGTAACTTGTTGTCACTTTGGTCAAAGACTTAACAAAAACTTCAAATGATCAAAACTATTATCATTTTATCCCATAACATTAAGTTGATTGTTTGTTGATGGTTAACTTTATAAATTTGTTGACGTAGCGATTACACGTCACTCTCTTTCTACCACATGTGCAGATGATTTCACTATGACTAAATTGATAATATTTTATTTTTTGAAAAAAAAAATACAATAAAATTGAAATACAAACATAATTTAATGTCAATTTGGTTCTTACAAAATACAATTTATTGTGAAAATAATCTCGAACAAAAGCATAATTTGCATTATAACTTATAATAATTCAACATGTTTTCATTTGCAATATATCTCGAATCCATTTCATACAGTTAGAATTGATTTGATTGAATTGCAATTCAAACAAATACAACCAACAATGGTCTGAAATATAATAGTACTTTATTATGTCATGCTATTCCAAAAAAATAATTAAAATAAAAAATTAGTTATATTTTTCCATCAATTATTTTAAAAGTTGAAAACTCACTTATTCAAAATAAAGCGGCACAGCCACAATAAGCAAAGCAACATCGTCTATATCACCATTGTCTTCACTCGACTGAAATATTTAAAAAAACGTAAAGACATATTTCTCTTGACAGATAACTTAATTTTTTTTTCTTCTTCTTGTTTTGAACATGCATCACTAATTATCATCTTTTTTCTTTAAAAATTTAAATTTTTTATTTTTTATTTCAATTAATTTGTTGGAATAGTAGAAGACCATAGTGCACTAATTGAAATGCCTAAAATTTAATTATGAATTGAAAAAAATTATACACAATGCAAATGCAAATGAAATTGAAATTTTCAATTCAAAAATATTTAAGTGCTTCCAAATAAATAGAAATTCCTTTTGTAAATTCATAAAATAACTTAGAATACTAAAGTTTTTACAAACTTTAAAACAACATTCAAGTGAAACTTAATTAAATTATAACTCTAATTTAGACGTAAGATGTGATCCGACTCTAATACATTGAAGAATTGGTGAACAATCTAGAGACTCCTCATACTCTCAACGTTTATCTGTTACTTGAAAAACATCACCTCCAATATAGTGAGCATAAAACTCACTAACATAGATTTAATAAAAATAATTATAGATATTTTTCAGTCATGTTGGTGTGCTAAACATGAAAAATTCTCTAGAGAAACTATACCTCTATTTCTCCGCAAGCTATACTCAAATATCTCTTCTGCTTCTAGTATCAAATCTTTCAAACACTTTAAGCCACTAGACATGAGTAATCTAATGACTTAAACTCCACATAACAAGTAAGTCATAAAGACTATATTATTTTCACTCAATGTCCTCTATTTGAATAATCTTTTTGGTAGAATTAGTCATTTACTCCATTCACACAATTGAATGTGCGTTTAACATAGAAATTATATATATATATATATATATATATATATATATATATATAAAACACCATGTATTAGAATCAAAGTTCCAAGAAAAAAATATTATATTTAAACTTTTAACCGCAA
Organism: Cicer judaicum; assembly: GCA_037974835.1. Classification (NCBI taxonomy): domain Eukaryota; kingdom Viridiplantae; phylum Streptophyta; class Magnoliopsida; order Fabales; family Fabaceae; genus Cicer; species Cicer judaicum. The sequence goes on from JBBPBS010000635.1 coordinate 3,865,334, forward strand.
TTCATTTTCCTCGAAACTGATTTATATAACTCATGTTATGGTATTCTAAAGTCAACAACATTGGTTTACAATACTACATAACCATTTTTATATTCAATAAAATTAAAAATTTTAATGTGATAAAATTATCATATGTCTTCTTTCAGACCCAATTAGTTTCATTAAAAAACAAGTTTCCTAGTTCAAGATATTAATATTATAAGATGACTAATACATAACAACTTATAAAAAACACAAACCATTTCATAAAATCATGAAAATTTGTAAATTTAATATAAACTTATAAAAATATACAAATGTAATAGAAATAAGCTTTCAAGTCCAATTAATTTCACCCAAAATCAATTTCTATTGTTTCTGTTATATCAATTTTTTTTTTATTTTTTTTTTTTAAAAACACTATAACTTTGATTTGAATAAATAATAATATTTTGAAAATCTTAAGATGTGTGATTTATAAATAAATTTTTATTATGCAAAATATACATTTAGTTAGTATAGTTTAATAAAATAAGGTATATAAATATAAAAACAGAAAAATAAATTGTTTTCCAACGTTCTATTTTGAAGGTAATTAACTCTAATTTCTAATGGAATATAAATAAACTCAAAATACTATATATAGATAAAGTTATGAACATAATATCGAAAATATATCTATACATGTTCAGAGACAACATTATATTATTTTCATTTCAAAACTTTATATTTTCAAGTTCATATGCTCAACTAAGTACAATATATTCAAAATTCAACATAAAATCAATTAATCACCAATACTAAATAATTATCATCTCATCACCAATCCAATCACAATACGCAATGATCATAATGAAATAACAACTAATCATAGTAATTAATACAAACACCAAACATGCCCTCGTAATAATCATTGATACTACATAAAATAGGATTATTTCAATACACAAACATGTAAATCATGAATTATTATTAAAAACATCCAATTAGGCATCTAAGTACAGTTAAAAGATATTTTAAGAGAATTTTTTAACATGCAATCAAGATTTAACTTTTGTCAAACTCATAAGAAAGTGACACGTAAATAAATTCACAAAGCGATAACACATTACAATTTCATATTCTAAAATAATAATTTACAAATTTTAAAATTCAATTTTACTAAAATATCAATATTATTAAACTAATAGGATCTTTTGTTGAACTTAAAACCCCGAATTTCTATTACATTTCCTATAATGATTAAAAAAAAAAATCACACACAAGATAAATAGATATTGACGAAAGACAACCAAGAAACAACGACGGACGAAAACGCAGCAACCAAGACAGTATACGAAGAAATAACCAAACCACAAACTGTCCCTATTTCTGTCGTCACCGTCAATTCTCACTCCTCCCTCTCATCAATCAATACAAAAGCTTAGAAATTAAAAAAAGAAAACATAAAATGGCGATTTATTCAGCCACTCGCTGTTGTATATCACCTCTGCATCGCATTTCACCTTCTCGCTCCATTCTTCTAACACCCAATTGTAAGCCCTTTCTCCTTCGCAACGCTCCGAACCTCAGGCTCGTCTTGGTTCGTTCCCAGTCTTCCGGTTCGGAAGGGTTGGGTTCTCCTAAGACACGAGTTAACTCAGAATCCTCTAACACTTCCATTGGTTCCTCCTCTGTCATCGATTTTCTCACTCTCTGCCACAGACTCAAGGTACCGACGTCATAAACCAATTACATTTTCAAAGATCCATTATTTTTGTGTTCAATCATTATCTTCACAATTACAATATATGTGATCATAAATTACCCCCTCTTTTTGCATTGAAATCTAGGCCTTTATGGCAAACTAAAGGCTTAAAACCATGATTCTGGCTGGTTGTTTATATGATGAAGTTTGATGTATCTTTTTCATTTGTTGTTTGTGCTAAAACTCCTTTTTACATTTTGAAAATATTTGGTATTTTCATTTTTTAAAATGTGTGTTTATTTTACTTTGATAAGAGACTATTGAAGTAAGCTATTGTCCTTGAGATAAAATGAAATGCCAGTTAGTTGTTTCTAGAAATGTAGACAGTAGTTTCGTTCACAAGTCTCTTATCTCCTTATTAAAGAGTAAAATTAATACAAATTTAGGAAATAAAAATAGAACGTGTTTTCATAAAGTAAATGACCTCTAGTATGCCGCATTAAGTTTCATTGGCAATTCGATAATATGTGAAATATGACTTGAAAATGTGTTTATGTAAGTTTTAAATCCCTCACCTTGCGAGCAAGTTGTGTAGGGTTGAGTTATGTTCAACACAAGCAAACTTTGGCTTTGGAAGCTTGAGATTTTATTTATATGTTTAATTATGTTTTATTCTTACTATACATTTGTATCTGGTTATTTCTCAAAATAAGGTTAGTTATATAGAAAGAAAATGATGGTTCTGCAACCCTGATTGAATGATAGTTTGGTCTCTTGTTGCCATACATATTATGTGCCTTGTAGACCACAAAGAGGAAAGGATGGGTTAATCATGGGATAAAAGGTGCTGAATCGATAGCTGACCATATGTACCGCATGGCTTTGATGGCGTTGATTTCGAGTGATGTTCCTGGATTGAGTAGAGAAAGGTTCGACATTGAGTTTCTCTTCTTGTTTGAATTAGTATGATGCTCATTTTTGTCTGTGTCTTCATCCCTTGGTTTGTTCTATTGTGAATTTGTGAGATGCATTCTTAGATTCTATGATTTAATGAAACTGTGAAAGTAGAGTATAGTCATACGGCATATTTTGATCACATTATTTGGATCAATTTAGTTGGTTCCCTGATTTTAAGAAGTGTTGTCGATGATGGATGGCAGAAGGCCAAAAACCCGCCATGGCGGGCATTCATTCACAAATTGCCTATGGTGGTTTTCCAAAAATCCGCCACGCCATGGCGGAATGGTGGCCCCATTGCCACCATTTAACAAAACTGATTTTAAGGGATTCTTGTTATAAGATAGGGGGTAGGGGAGTTGGAGAAATCATTAAGAAAGTTGTTAGTAATTAGTTAGGAGAGATTCCTATCTGGTTTAGGAGCATCTTGCTCTGGATTAGGAGTCTAGGACTCTGGTTTATTTTCATTTTCTACTGTAAGAGCACCCTGCTCAAGTTTCCATTCAATAAACATACAGTTTTGTCGATATATAATTTGTGGGGTCTATCATTGGTTCGATCTGCCAGATTGTCGAGAGAAAGCTAGCATTCGTGCCATTCAAGGGTGAAGGGATTATTAACAGAGAAGAAATTCTTGTTTCATGGGCGAAGGGATTATTAACAGCGAAGAAATTCTTGTTTTTGCACAGGCTGACAGCCACCACCTCCTTCGCCGTCAGACGGTAGTTTCCAGACATTGTTTAAGAGGTCGTTGCGACCGCCAATCAGATGGGCACTGAAGACGGCATCACTATTCGTGCAAGAACTGGTTCAGGTGACAAAGATAGAGCACAGTGCACAATGGGCATTTCCCATAATTGCAGGCATTGCTGCCCTTCCGGACCAGGCCCACAGTGATATACTGTTTATTCCTACAAATATATTGATAGGATCTTCATCTTCTCAACAGTGGGATCCTGGGGGAATAATTTTATTTTTGTGTTCCCTCTTCTTTTCAACAACTAAGCTACCTAATGATAAATTTATTAGATTGCAACCTTGAGGACAAGGTTGTTTTTGAGGGGGTGTATATTGTTAGGATATAGAATGAGGACAATTGGAGTTGATAAGAGTTGGAGTTAGTTAGTAGAAGTTTGTTAGTGTGTGTTTGATTTTGCTATGATGAGAATTGATTTTGATAGAATTGATTCTAACAAAATTGATTTTGATTAAAAGTGACTTTATATTGATTTATGTTTCGATATGCTAACGTAAAGGTGATTCTTATAAATCAAAGTTGTTTGGATAATTGGATTTTAATTGTATTTAAACATAGATATTTCATTTCTATTATAGATAATGATTTAAATTAAGGTTGCATTATTAAATTTAATATAATTGTATAAAGAGATTATATAATATTATTAACATATTTTTTATATAATATTTATTTAATACTAGATGTTACATTTCTATTATATAATATTTATTATATATATTTTATTTATCAATATTTTTAAAATTTGGTTGATTTTTATTAGAAAAAGTGGCAGTGTCAATTGATTTATTATAATAGTGTCTGATGATAAAGATGATTAACGTTAAGAAAAAAATATGCTTTAAAGACAAATTTTAAAAATGTAATAAAAGCAAACAGGTAGAATCGATTTGGTTACAACACAGAAGCTACGATTTCATGCTTCAGCTAGAATCAATAGATTGATTTTTCAAAAAAAATCCAAACATCTTTATATGAGTGTCGGCTCATGTTTGTCTAAAGGCAATGCAAGTTTGGGGCTGGAAATGCAAAACCAAACAATGGCTTAGACGCTTAGTTGGTTTCTTAAGGCATTTACAATTTTGGCTATAATAGTGGTACCGGAACTAGATCCTCAATTCTATTTCTTCACGTGGGTTCAAGGAAAAAGGTTCTTGGATAGCTTAACTCACGGATTAATTTTGGTGGATATACTCCAAAATTCGTCTAGCCCAAATCAGAATGTAGGAGCCTTAGCAAAGGGTCTCTTAATTTGGGAATTTTTTGGTCTGATTCACTCACGAATAGACTTGAAAACTGGGATTACACTCATAACTTGTGTATTGTTGGACAATTATGTTGAATGGTTTGACATGACATGAGAATGACAATTATTTTAGATTGTTTACTCAAAGGGAACTCTTTCACTTTCTGTCAACTCCTAGAGCAAGGGCTACAGGTATGCAATAGATTGGGAATTAGATCGTATAGCTACTGAAGGCAATGCACACAGTGGTCGACACAAAAATTTGCTTTTTACTTTGCTTGATGTACATGGCATGTGCTTAATTGATGACACTACTATCTTACAGCTTTACTCACGAAGTGGGGGTAAAAGGTGGATAAATCCATGGTCAGTCATGTCTTTTTTGTTTCTGTTTATATTCTTTGGGATAGGATTTATCTTAAACACAGTTACTATATTTTATGGGTCTCTAGCAGCTGTCCCATTTGGCAAATGGTGGTTGTTTGGGTCATTTGGGCTTTCACCTCTTTCCCTCACAGTGAAGTTGGTTACCCCAAAACTCTCTACAATTTTGAAAGTTGCATTTCAGAATCAAGAAAATGATTCTTCATTAAAGATTAATGAATCTCATTTGATTCTCATGGCACACATGTTTTATAACAATTTGATCATGGGTGAGAACTCATATAGAAAATTCTGTTTGATTGACTTGGAGGGAAGTGGAAGTTCAATAATAGAAGATGAAAGTGGAGAGCATGTCAGAGATTTGCTGCCTGTTATGAAGTCGTTTGCAGCAGTGGGAGGGGGTTCGTCTTCTTTAACATCGAACAAGGGAATTATACAATTCTTGGTGTTTGCTTGGGGTTTCAAGGCTTGTTACTTGAAGTAGCTGTTTGATTTAGCCATGGCATTATCAGCATTGATGATACCTTGGGAAATTCAATGCTTATAGATTCTTCTCGAGGAATTCTCCCACAATCTACATTTTTCTGTAATTTGTTTATGATAGAGGAAACATTTGAGTGCAGTTTCTGTCTAGCTTTAGTGTCATGGGCGACCCATTCTTATATGTGTCTTAAGCGAATTGAAGGATCTCCTAGCGACAAGAAGGGCAATAGCAACCACTTCCAACCTTGTGGACAAGGTTGTTATAAGAGGGTGGCATTGATAGGAGACCTAGACATATTCTACAAGAAAGTGGGGCCATTGATTTCCTGATTTTAAGGGATTTTATTAGATAGGGGAAAGGGGAACTGGAGAAATCATTAAGAAAGTTGTTAGTAATTGGTTAGGAGAGATTCCTCTTTGGCTTAGGAATCTTGTTCAGGATTAAGGAGTCTAGGACTCTGGTTTATTTTCGTTTTCTGCTGTAAGAGCACCCTGCTCAAGTTTCCATTCAATAAACATATAGTTTCCTAAATATATAATTTGTGGGTTCTATCAGCAGCTTTTCATTTTTGCACTATAAGTCTATAACCTTTCAATTCTGTGCAGTTTGTGACAATTCAGTTTTGTATACCATATTATATTTGTTTTAGATTTATGCTCTGAATGTCCATAAAACTAAATAGTAAATTGAATGTTTTTTGTACTTATCCAAGAACAGTGTACAAACTATTAATCAAAGTTAACTTAGTAAGCGTTTGGTTTCTAAAGCATTTTAATGTTATGAACCTGCTTTTAGGCTTAAATTGCCAAACCTGCAGTAAATAATTTTTTTTTTCATTGCGGATATGAAGTGATGTTGGATCACGTGTTTCTCAGATTGGACTTGATAAAATTGAAAAACTTGTTGTAGTTAGCTAGAGACAATGACTTTAGAAAAGCTAAATCGTTCAACAGCTGGTCCATTCTTGAGCATAATCCACTTTTTCCTGAAATATTTTTTCCAACAATGAAAATGACCTGGCATTGCATTGTGACTGGACAATGAATTGTAAGTTTTGTAGTTCTTGTTCAATCTATCTAGCTCTTCTAATTATTGTTGTGAAGCTGCTAGGTTATTGTTGGCGTCACTAGCTACAGATCAGTCAGATGTTTTTGTACATGAGATCTTTAACGTTTTTTTATTCATTCTGGGTGGTATAATAAGAGTCTATAAACTACACACTTTGATTATCAGCCAAAATAACAGCATTTTGTTTACCTTGTAAACATTATTAGTCTCATCGCATGAGTATGTTTATGTCCGATCGCACTGCTCTTGTTCCCGAACTTCCTTATCTTTATTAGTTTGCCTTTGTTTAATTGTCCCCGTCTTGAGCTCTTTTTTTGACCCTTTTTTCCTGCTGTGCAGATGTATTAAAATAGCTCTCGTGCATGATATTGCAGAAGGTATCTATCCCTCTGATTGAATTGTTTCTGCACTTACATTAAATCTTAAGTAACATTTTGCTAGCTGTGTTTGGTTGAATGTTATTTTCATGTTTTGTTTGTTTGAAAATTGAAATGACTGGCTGGTGACTTATGTATGTTCTTGCAAGCTACGATACTTGGCAGTTTTCACCAGGAAATGTAGCATAAAGTATAGAGGATGTGTTCATTTTATATTGCGTGATTGTCCTGTACTGCCAGATAGAGCACTTTTAAAGCTTGGTTATTTTTGTTTAGTTAAGTTCTCCACTTTAATGATAATGTTAGGAACCCAAGAATTGGATTCCATAGAAATAACACTTTTATTTAGAAAAACATAAAAAATAGTAGGAGAGAATCTCTTCAAAAAAAGATACACAAGAGCGAATATGTTCTTCAAGGTAAATGTACCCTTCAACCGAAATATCAGTTAAGAAAATTCTAATTTTTCAAAAAGAACCCTTTGACAAGGGATGTAACCTTTATTTATATTTTCCATGTACACATAGAATAAGAGGAGGAAAGGATAAAAAACAACTAACCTATCAAAACAAAAAACATGACATGACACCCAACTAACTAACCACCCCATTATTTAATTACTAATTTCTAGAATAGTTCTACTTTAGAATTGGATTCCAAAAGAATTAGAGAAAGAACACTTACATGAAGTAAAAGATAAGAAATAATAGGAGATAATCTCTCCTCTAAAAGTGGATACACTCCTCACATACTGGAATACCAGTTAATTTCTAAGTTTTGCTAAAGATCCTTTCTTAGGGAGAGGAAGTCTTTATTTATAGATTTCCCATACAAGAGATAAGGGGGAAAGGATTCAAAAGCAACTACCTAACAAACTCTATCTACCAAAACAGAATCATAACTAACCTAAACTAACTTCCTAATTACTCTAACAACTCATAACTACTTTAACTACTCTAATTTCCCTTTATTCTATATCCTAACAGATAGTCAGTGAATCAATAACATGTTTAACGTTGCTTGGTAATCATTATTGTATTGCTTATCAAATTAATGACGGAATCTAACTAGAATCTCGGATAAACATTTTCAAAACCTGATTGCATTACATTTTTTTCAGTGGATGGTAGTGTTTATAACATGTACAAGGAAGGCATAATTCCATTACAAAATGTTTGATTATTTGACTTCCTTTCATGAATTGTAACTTAGTTATCTGTGTCTAAGCCATTAAATCTTTTTCGATATATATATAATTTATAACAATATTGAAATCTGCATTGTACTGAATAGCTATTATAGGAGATATAACACCATCCGATGGTGTGCCAAAGGCTGAAAAGAGCCGCATGGAGCAGGAAGCTTTAAACCAAATGTGTGAAGTTCTTGGTGGAGGGATGAGAGGTATTGCAAAACATTTTTTCTTGTAAATTTATTTCAGGGCTTCCAAATTTGGCATCAATTTTATTTGAGAGGACATTTTTTGTATTTGAAGCTGACGAGATCAAAGAACTGTGGGAGGAGTATGAAAACAATTCTTCTTTAGAGGCTAATCTTGTTAAAGATTTTGACAAGGTACCCGTATATATGTTGTGACCTGCTTGTTCCTTCATATTTCTTCTTTGACTATCTTGGATTAGATTGCACCCTTTCGTAACCATTAGTTATCATTTTTTTATTTAACCAACAAAAATCTATCATTGTAGATGTAAAGTGTAACATTAAAAATTGGGTTTGATTTTGAAGATGATTTACATGAAATTCTCAAGTTCTCAGTACTGCCCCTTCTAAAAGCTGCCTTGTCCTCAAGGCAAAAATTAGGAAAATGGCTTCTTCGGCTTATAATATCAACCATTTAGTAATTGTTTTCCATGTTTGTTTGCTTTTGTTAGTAGCCATTAGGGATTCAGATTTAATTGGAACATCAATTACATTCTTTAGGAGTGAAACATGGTTGTAAGAATATAATAATTGGTTTTCTCACTCTACTAACTATTCACTTTGTTTCATCATTTTGATTTATTATAACTTGGTAGTCTTTAAAGTATTCTATTTGGTCAAATCAGAATATATTTAGAAGCTTTTGTAATAATTGAAATAGACAAATATTCACGAAAATAAAGTTTAATAATTTATTCTTTATTATGGAGATTGGAAACCTTGTGGTTGCTTTCTAATTGCACTGCTTTGCTCTAAACTTTGATCAGGTTGAAATGATTCTACAAGCGCTGGAATATGAAATTGGTAAGTTATATAGACAGATACATTTGCATGTAGCCTCTGAATTCATACTACAAATTACGAAACCACCATTAGTTTGGAATTCTTAAAACAATAATGATACATAGATCTTTTTGTACATTTGCAGTGCAAACTCTAACCCTTAAATGGTTAATTCAAATCACGGAAAAAATGTGGTTAATTCAGCTATATGAGAAACCACAAATTTCAACGTGATCTAAATTAACCATCTACTCAATTGAATTAACTACATTTTTTATGCAATTAACTAGGTGTTGCAAGTGTACGACAAATTAGGTGTCCATGAAACTGGTTTATTCTTAAACTGTGTTGAACTCCTCAAAGCATTTTAATGAGAGAATAATTTTTCCAAATGCCAAAGCTACTTTAACTGAATACTCTTTAGGACATGCTTATGTAATTCTAAGTATCTCAAGTTGTATTGTACCTTGTGGCAGAGCATGGAAAAGTGTTGGATGAATTTTTCATTTCAACTGCAGGTAGAATTGAAACTTTTCTTATACACATGAAATTCTCGAGTACTTAATGATTTTTTTAGCTGCACCTCAAATATCCCTCCACACTCAAAATATAATTTTTTGTTTGTGAACTAAATTCACGTAGGTTACGGGAGTTCAGTTCAGTATGCTATTTGGGTGTGATTGGATATTTTAGGGGTGTAACTAGAAAAAATCATATACTTATTTGGTCCTTTGTAAATCACATAATATTTTTTTTGGTATTCAGGGAAGTTTCAAACTGAAATAGGTAAAAATTGGGCAGCAGAAATCATTTCAAGAAGAAAATCTATATCAGCAAACAATAGGTTGAATTAATATAATGGCTAACAAGTGGTGCCACGTGGCTCATTCCGGTTGGTCAGACTGGAAGAATGACTTATTCCCAACAAGTAAACCTGATTTGGATCCAGAACTTGGTTCTAGAGTGTTTACATAATTTGGGATGTTATTATTCCTGTCTAAAAGTTTTTTTGCCCCCTTTTTGGAATGATATTTTCTTTACTTCGTTGTTGACGCATTTGAACTTGAATTTTCCTTATTGTTATTTTTTTTAAGTCAACATTTAATGTAAATTATTATCAAATCAAATATAAAGGCAAATATTGAACTTATTGCAATTTTTCTCTTTGCTCGAGTTTGGAACTTATAGTCAGTGGAATATATTGTTATTTAGGAAGTCAATTTGAATAAGCATCATTATTATAATAAAATGTATTGTAGCACTGAAGTTTGAATTAATTGAGTCAACCAAAAAGTTTGAATTAATTATCACAACATTTTGTATTTGTTAAGTTGGAGCCCGTTTTTAGAGGCCTTACTCCAAAACTCTACCCGGATTCAAGTTATGTTTGGGAGTTCAAGGGTACGGAAGAGAGAGTTTTGAGAAACAGAACGAGGACATAGAAGAAATTTTATTAGCTTTTTAAAAACAGTTTTATGTTTAAAAAAAATTATAAAGAACAAATTTGATTCTTTGTTAACTTTTAAAAACAGAAAACTGTTTTTAGAAAGTGTAATCAAACAGGCCGTTACTCTCAAGTTTTTATTTGTTTTGGTGAGGAGTCATTTCTGAATGCTTTCGTGATGCACAAATTCATGATAAATATAATTTCTGTTAAGTTAATAAACACATTCAAGCAAGAGCCAATACAAGTGATTATCACAACTTACAATGCAGAACAATTAAACAAGATATAGAAAAGATTAATCCACCCATGTTCTGGTTTGTAAGCCTACATCCATCCTAACTCCACCCACCCAAGCCTCAACATAACACTTCCAGCCTTATAACAAAAACCACTTTCACCAGCACTAAGCACGTGCATATTAGACAATATCAACTCCTCCATTGAGATTGAAGCACCTCTCCGTCTGCTCCAGTTTCAATATGTTTCCCTGAAGTTGGCAGAACCAGCATTCTGGATGTTTTATAATCAATTCATGTATTATTCGGCTACCATTAAGAGTCTCACATTAGATAAGATAAAGTCTGACAAAGTACTTTAGTGGATAATTAATCTTCTGATTTTTAGACACCTTTATAATTCTCATATACAATTTGTAGAAAATGATACTTATAATTAATATATTTTAAATATTGAGATTATTATAACATAGATTGGATTTAAAGAATTTATCAAAGTCCTTCAAAATCCTCCTCCAATGCAATTTTTAAGTTCTCCAAATTATTTCAACAGGGTGATCCATCATGTCCCACTTCAAACTTACTCACGTCGAACAGGTGGCGATGCTCACACCTACCGTGCATTGTTTTCCCATAAGGGACGTCGACATGGGGGCTGACCTATTGGGACCAGGGAGACTTTAGGACTAACCTTATCTTGAGCCACATTGAGGGCGTTTGAGTACACTCCGGGGCCACCTTAGTTTAGTTGGCATGAAATGGAATGGACTAGCATTGACGTGAAAATAAGTGGACATGGACCTGTCCCCTTTTGGACTTTTTGGTCAGTGTGGAGTCCTTTCTTTTGATGCCTTTGTGGTTGGCTTGCTGATGTATCCAGTGGTCATACTAATGTGGTGCCTTGTTGAGTTTCTACTCACCACTACGACAACCCTATCCCTTTTCTATAACTGTACCAATCTTTGAACCACTTCACCCTCTCCCTCTCTGTGAACTATTTCTTTTTCCTTGTCGAGTCCCATACTTCCTTAGCAACCTCAACCGTGTTTCCATGCCTAATTACCTAGTTTCTCTTATTTGTTTAGGTCTAAGTTATAGAGTTACCTAAAAAGGACAAATCATGTTTAGAATAATTCTTTTCAATTCAACTTTTTTTCCCTTTTGCCAACTTAGATTTGCATAGGTCACAATATTTACTATTCTTTTGCTTTTGACTACTCCTTTCATTTTAATTGACTACATTTCTTGGATTATCCTGTCTTTCCTTTTCATGTTGCTTAGTTCCCAAATAATCTTGGATCATGCTATCTCTTACTTTGCAATATGTGACTGTTTTGTCACACCTTTGGTTGCCACAACCAGTCTGTTGTCGTTGTGCAGAATTTGGTGCTTAGCCGATTAACATTGTGATCAACTGATTAGCCGTTGCTTGCTTGATTTGTCATTTGCTCAACTGAGAAGATGATATTTAGGCTAATTTACACTTGAGACAATTATCTCCTTTTTTGATCAAGTGATTACGTTGAGAGCGTGACTCTATTTCTAAGATGAGGGTTCTTAGACTATTCCAAAGAGCGTCTAGTGTTGAAGGATGGGCTACTATCTAAAGTTGCATGAAAAATATATCAAAGCTATAAAGGAAACCAAAAAGATATGTGAAGACTTGTTGATTAAATGTGTGTGTTGAATATAAGCTTTACAATGGATAATCATAAAACTTATATTAACTAAGAAACCTATACTAACATTTGTTTTTAGGCTTTTAGCTTACTAACTACCATATTTCATCATGTAAGATCATAGCTAATACCACGAATGTAGGTAAGTACCTGTTAGTTGAGTTACATTCCAAAAATGCCTTACCAATTAAGTTGTTTACTTCCATACCAACCAATCATGTCAACCATAACCTTATTATTAAGAGAATAAATCTTCATGTTCATTATGGACTTCTTAATCTAATATCTTGTGGGGTTGAACTTTCTACATGTTTTTGTCATCCAAACTAAACTAGGAGTTAATTTTAGCTCTCTCTCCCACACACATATGTAGCAAAATGGTTGTATGATCATTTGACTTTGTCAAATCTATTGTGCAACCTTTTGAAATCTTTTTAAGTATAATCACGACCCTAATAAGGTCAGTAACAACATCCAATCCCATTTAGTCTTGGTAGTCACGTTCAACCGACAAATGATTTAGTTGTCAGTCGATTCTACATCAGCCAATTTCAACATTAGTTGATTGCAATGCAACTGATATGAAAATACGTTCAATAAGGAGTATAACTGACTCCAAGACCATTTAGATTTGGTGGTCGTGCTATGCTGTCAGTCGACAGTCAATTTAGTTGTCAACTTATTTTGCATTAGCTAATTTCAACGTCAACTTATTGTGATGCACTTGATATCCCTATCATTCTACTTTAGCCAAGTGGCCAATACATGATTTGAATACTTTGAATAATCTTGAGAAAATTGTTATCTGCCGTGTTCTTCATTCGATACATGTTTGAATAATCTTGAAAAGTTTTGCATAGATGCATTGAAACTAACCTGATTCTCAATTGTGAAAAATGCCATTTTATGATTGAACAAGGCATAATTTTGGGGCAAATGATCTCTATAAAATGGATGGAAGTAGATTTTGCTAAGATTAATGTGGTTTCCAATTTGCCTTGTCCATATTGCATTCACGAGATTCGTTTATTTCTTGATCATGCATGTTTCTACACGCGCTTTATAAAGGATTTCACCAAGATATCTCTCTTGTTGTCAAACTTGTTGCAAAAGGATGTTAACTTCACATTTGATGATAAGTGCAAATAGACATTTGATTGCCTCAAGAAAGCTTTGACTACCACCCCTATCATTGAGCCACTTGATTGATCTCTTCCTTGTCAGATTATATGTGATGCATCTAAATATGCCTTGGGTGTTTTCCTTGCACAAAGAGTTGACAAAGCTGCCCATGTTATTTCTTATGCTTCTAGAACTTTAGATTCTACATAATCTAATTACACTACCATAAAAAAAAAAAAAACTTTTAGCTCTTGTTTTTACTCTTGATAAATTTAGACAATATTTGCTTGGTTCCAATGTTTGTTTTTACTGACCATACAACTTTGAAGTTCCTTTTGAAGAAACCAGAGACAAAGTTGAGTCTGCTTTGGTGGATGTTGCAGCTCCGAGAACTTGATTTGGAAATTAGAGATAAAAGTGAAGCGTAAAATTTTGTTTTGAGTAAAATAGAGAGGACTGAGGATTTCTTCCCTATTCAAGATGATTTTTCTAATGACCAGCTTTTACAAATATGTGATTTCGATTTTGAACAAGTTATTTGAGAAAAAAATTTTGAAATTCTTTTGACAAAAATTTTTGATTTTTTTTAAAAAATTTATTTTTGAAAAAATAGGTATAAAAATTTTTTTGAGATAAAAAGTTTTGATTTGTTTTTAAAAATAAATTTCGAAAAAATAAATTCAAAATTCTTTTGATAAAATTTTTTCGAGAAAGATGTTTCGAAAAAAAAATCAATAAATTTTTAGAAAATGATGTATTCGATATTTTTTTTCAAAAAAAGTATTTAAACATTTTTATTTTTTTGAAAAAAAAATGTTTTTATATTTCTTTTTGAGAAAAATAAATTTAAAAAATTATCTTAAAAAATAAATCTTATTTGAGTTTAAAGAAAATTTAAAATTGTTAAACTCATTTTTAAATTAATTTGATTATCAAATTTATTTTAAATATATAATGTCATAAATCATTTAATTGATTTGATTTTTTTTTTTTCGAACAATACAATACAATCTATTAATATGGTCTAATTGGTTATATATTTTGTACATCATGATTTATAAGTTGCGACACGTAATCATCTACCAAACTAATCGTTTTATGGAAAAGCCAAAATTGATTTAAAGAAGAGTTACCTATAACATAAGATGTGTCTAGAGAAAAAAAAAATATATTCAAAGGAAAGTTCGAGGAACAATTGCTATAAAACAAAAAAAAAAAAACCTAAAATGAAACACTACAAACCAAAAAAATTCCAAAACTTAAAGTAAAATTAGAAAATCCATCAAAACCCAACGGAATAAATTTCTTCTCCACCTCTAAGTCCCTCGCCCCCACACCCCACCCATAAACTATTTTTATCAACTGCGAACCTATACAAGCAACAATATATATCACAGAGAGCATCCCTACCACCCAGTTGTCATGCCAAAATGAATTATCTATACCATGACCCATTTAACAAACCAAATTTTAATCGAATCAATTTTCCCTTTGATGGCCCAATCCATCATATCCTAAACGTAAATCCTTCTACCAACTTGATACAATGTTGGACCTACAAGAAACATTAGACCTTTAAAAATCTGGGGCAGATCCACTATATAGCTAGTAGGACTCTTACCCTCACAAGAAAATAAAATATCATTTTAATTATACTATTAATTTATTTTATGCCCCCACAAAACCTTATTTATTGTGTTTTTTCTGCTATTAATTTTGTGAAGAATGAAATGCACAATGATATGGAGGATGAACGGTTGGTTGATTCGTTAGTTACATATATAGAAAAAATCATTAAATATTTTTTAGAATATGAAATCTCCTCGAGGACAATTATAATTTATAAAAACTCTTATACATTTTAAGTTTGTTTAATCATTTCCTCCAATTATCCATTTTAAGTTTGAAGCTGAAGAAGTACACTCCATTATCCATTTCCTCCAATTCATCAAAAAATTCATTCTCTCCATCATCTCCTCTACGTAACCCCAATCCACTAAATCATAGACTTTTCAAAATCAACCTTAAACAAGATAAGATCATTCTTCCTCTTCTCTAGCATCATCAATGATTTCATTTGCAATCAAAATTGATTCCATCTTAAATGTGATGACCTTTTATAAATAGACTAGGTCTCCTTTATAACTTTGTGTATTACATGTTTCAACCTGTTTGTACGCACATTTGCTAGGACCTTGCATACACAACCAATTCAATTTTGATAACTACCACAATTTGTGATGATAGGAATCAATGTTCAATAATCTCATCTTCATTCAATAACTATTTTCACCCTTTACATCAAACGAGTTTAATCAATCCTTCGCCTTCATAATTTTTCTATCTAAGTTATGATCATGATTTTTATGCAATTTTGTAAGATCGATTTTTAATGATTTGAATTTTTCTTTTAGTGCAAAACCTCCCCACCCATTTACTGTACTCGACGACCACTTGCTTCTAACACACACTGAAAACATTGAAAACATGACCAACACTTCATCATACATAATAGTAGAGGACTCCAGCTAACAATCTCATCGCCATAGGGTGAACTTACAATGATCCAATAATCCTTTTTTCAATGCATGGTGAATGCAATTAAAAAAAATCATGGACAACTCTTCATGCAACATGAATCTATCTGAATGGATTATAGCGAACCCATCAAGTTGTGTCCACGTAAATTGTTGACAATGTAGAGGAAAGTCTATAAAAAATTAAACGACCCTTCAATAAATAAATAAAATTGAAACATATCCTTCTCATAAACACACCACATGAATATCACTTGGGGTATACACATTTGCCACTTAAGCCTCTTCACCATTTTCCTTCCACCTATCATGTCAAATCATTAGATGATTAATACTCCTAGTATGTCCAACCACCCATAAACACACCCAATTTCTCCAATCTTCACTACCAATTTCTACCATCACATTACTATTCAATGAAGTATAAGTGTTAGAAGAAAACCAAATTACTTCATTGGTGTAACTCAAAGATGACTGACTCATTTTGACCTTATTTACTTCTCAGTTTCGTCCTCTCCATTGCTAGTACCATGACATTACTCTCTTTTGTAGGCATTTTTACCAACTCTTCATTGATGGATAATTCATTTTACATCTCCTCGATAAAGACCTTTTGTGATGGTCTTTCTATCCCATTAATAATACTTTGACCACAACATGAATCAACATTCTTGAGTTTCTCCATTTGACAAAACGTTGTACAACAATACACTTAAAGTAAATATGCCACTCTTCCAGTAGAAACCACAAATAATGGCTATCACGAATCACTGATAACTCTTCATCATATGCATATTTTCCCACTGTTTTAGTCTTATTTATCATCAATCATTAGTTAAATTAAGGATTTATTTGATATATTTGGTTTACTTTTGCTCTTTGAATTAATAAAATGTTATGCTTGTATTTCAGTGATTAAGTAGGAATTTTTCGTAATTTTACATTGCGTTTTGTTTTAAGTGCAATGCTGAATTTTGGCGAAAAATCAACATGACATATGTGGAGTATTTCAGCCATATCTAGAGTTCTAGATGTCAAATTAGTGTCACTCTAAGTGCTAATGAAATCTAAGATCCATATCTACAACTTTCATGAAGACATCAGGACCAAATTCATACGCGAAAGATGAGAAAAATGCAAAATACGTCAGACAGCAGATGCTGTGCACCTGGAGTGCGCCCTGCGCCTGAAGCGCATTTCCACACAGTCAGTACTGTCAATACGCGCTCGGAGCGCAAAGTCTGCGCCTGGGGCGCGTGACGCGGATCAGCAATCATAAAAACGCAATTTTTTACTATTTAGGGATCTTTTTGACTCTTGGGAAGTTGGGAGACTTGTACCCTAGCATAGAAACTCAAAGACGGTCGTTTCTAATGCCATTGGAGCAGTTTTATCAAGAATCATTCATGAATTCTTCTTGTAACTCTTCTCTAATCCTTATATTTTGTATCTTTGTCATGAGTAACTAAACCCTATTTGTTAGGGATGAGTGTAACTAGATGAAACCCTTATTTTTTTGATTTGATTTTTAGTTATATGAATGAGTTTATTGAATTATTTTTCTCATCTCTGTGCTTAATGCTTTTTATTGCTTGATCAACATTAAAATGTTCTATGATTTGTATTTTGAAACGGAAGTGGACTTTACGAATGCTTGAGATGAGAAATTCATGAATTTGTAGTCTAGGGATAGATGCAGGTCATGAAACAAATTAAATTAGTTGCAAAGCAATAGTTTACAAGAGAATTTCTATACGGTAATGCTTAATTCTAATCTTAAATCTACTAAGGAATTAGGGGTTACTTTGGAATTAAAGGTTCTGTCACTAAGACATTAGGGCAAGAATAATAAAGAGAATTCGGTAATAATTCAATAAAGGAATTCAATAACTAGGATCAAATTAGACACCAAGGTTGGATTCGAAGTGAAACTCATCCCTGACATTTTTCTCATTATAAAAGATCAATTTTATTACTGTTGTTAATTTCAAATATTATTTCAATCAACTTGGGAACCTTTTGTTCAATTTTAGTAATTAAATATAATTCAATAGTAAAACGCAATCCATGAGTTCGACACACGGTACTACCGTTTTATTATTACATGCAACGATTCAGTACACTTGCTGAAACACTATCATGTTTTTGGCGCCGTTGCCGGGGATTGCCATATCACTATTGAATTTAATTTATTTACTTAATTGAAATTTTTTGCTCTGCAATAAAATTTTTGTTTATTTTTATTTGTCCTTATTTTAAAACTCTTCATTACTCACAATCTGTCTAACCTTGTATGCGAGGCCAGTCCTTAGCTGAACTTATCTTTGATCCATAAATTGAAAAACAGCGAAAACACATAGAAAGGCAGCTCGAGAAAGGAGACAAAGGGAAAGACATTAAGTAGTGGAAGAAGAGGTTTTGGGTGATTTTGTCACATTTACTGAAATGGCCGATCCACCACCACCACCAGAACCCACTCTCGGAGAGTATGGGAATTGAAAATAGAAATCGTGCTCGATTACCCATTCATCACCAACCGATTACAGTCAACAAGTTTGAAATAAGCCCCGCTCTATACCGAGAGTTGAAGGAAATTCATTTTGCTGGTAGACATAAAGAAGACGCCAATAGACATCTCACAAATTTCTTTGAATTATGTGAAACAGCGAAGGTGGATGGTTTATCTAAGGAAGGCAATAAATTGAAACTATTTCCATTCTCATTGATAGATGATGCTAAGGAGTGGTTTCTTTCATTCCCTGCTGACAGCATCACCACATGGGATGACCTTGAGGATAAGTTCTTGGAACAATATTTCCCCCAGCCATGTTCGTTAGAAAAAGGCAAGAAATCACCGGTTACAAACAGAAAGAGGGGGAATCTCTTCGTGACACTTACAGGAGATTCAGAAACTTACTAGCTGGATTTCCTAATCATGCTTATGAAGACACTGTCTAAATGCAAATATTCTGTAATGGCTTGAGGCCGAGCACTAGAATTATGTTGGATGCCACAACAGGTGGTTCTTTGAATTACAAGACCGCAACAGAAGCACGAAAGATTATTGAGATCATGGCATCAAATGAACAAATGATGTTGTATGACAGAAGTGGTGGGTCAACAAGTGGTGTAATGGAATTGAATGTTATGGATGGGTTAGCTCCAGGTAGGTTGTTATCAAAGATGGAAGAGGTTATCGCCACTGAGATAAAGAAGGAAATGGCGGCTCTAAATATACAACCCCAAGTGGCCCCTGTCAAATTACTAAAGCAGACTAGTTGTAACCTTTGTGGAGGGGCACATAAAACTGGAGTTTGTGAAGCATTGGATGATAATGAGGTAGAAGAACTAGAACAGGTGAATTTTGTGAGTAATAACAACAGGCAGAATAACCCCTACTCTAGTACGTACAATCCTGGTTGGAGAAATCATCCGAATTTTTCTTGGAGAGATCAACAAGGTGGATCTCAGGGTCAACAAGGAGCTCAAACAAACCAATTCCCACCTAGAAAGGCTGCTTGGGAGAGCGCTATAGAGAAGAGTTACAACGCTATAGAGAAACTAGTTACAAGCACAAGTTCTTTCATTGAAGAGTCAAGAACCGTCTAGAAAAATCACTCTGCATCAATAAAGAATCTTGAGACTCAAGTGGGTCAACTTGCTCAACAAATGACACAAAGAACGTCTGGAAATCTGCCTAGTGACACAGTTCCGAATCCAAGAAACAATGTTAATGCAGTGACCACGAGGAGTGGCAAGGTGAGTGAACAAGTACCACCTGAAGCCAAACAGAGTAGAAGTACCCTGACTTCAACCCATCGGGAGGAAATAGTCACACCAATAACAGTTGAAGAGCACATCGCTATTGAAAAGGAGGAAGAACCTGTAGTACAAAAAAAGGAACCACTGCCAAAACCAGAAATTCGACTTCCATTCCCTCTAAGATTAAGGAGGGAAGAAACTGAAAAACAATTTGGTAAGTTTCTTGATGTTTTTAAAAAATTACAGAGTAACATTCCTTTTGCAGAAGCACTAGAGCAGATGCCGATATATGCCAAGTTCATGAAGGAGATTCTGTCGAAAAAAAGAAAAATCGGAGGAGAAACAATTATGCTTACTGAAGAGTGTAGTGCTATACTACAAAGGAAGTTGCCACCGAAGCTCAAGGACCAAGGAAGCTTCTCAATCCCGTGCGCTATTGGAAATAGAACTTTTGGGAAGGCTTTGTGTGATCTTGGAGCTAGTGTGAGTCTTATGCCCCTTTCAATATACAAAAAATTGGGCATTGGAAAAGTCAAGGACACACAACTGATGTTACAGTATGCGGACCGCTCAATGAAACATCCCTATGGAGTGGTAGAAGATGTGTTGGTTAAAGTGGATAAGTTCATCTTTCCGGTAGATTTCGTGGTACTAGATATGGAGGAAGACAACGACATTCCTTTGATTTTGGGGAGACTGTTCTTAGCAACAAGGAGAGCTATGATTAATGTAGCAGATGACACCTTAACCTTAAAAGTAAATGAGGAAACCGTCACTTTTAACATTCTAAAAGCCATGGAACACTCAAAAGAAAGAGAAGGGTGCAATCGAATTGAGATCTTAGATGAGATAGTCAATGAAGAAATAAAGCATCAAACACCCAACCTGCCATTAGAAAGAGTTTTATGTCTACCCCAAGATGTCATTAGAGAAAGTGAAGACCCAAAGATGAAAGAGGTGTTGGCCATGTTAGAAGCATCACCATCCTACTCTCCCCGTTTTCCTACCAGATGGGAGGAGTTGAAAGGGAATGAAGACAATTCCGCGGAAAAAAAGACACCACTGATTGAACTCAAGCAGTTGCCTCATCATTTGAAATATGTATTCCTGGGTGAAGAAGAAAAAAATCCAGCCATAATCAGTGCAAGCTTAAGTGAGTTACAAGAATAAAAGTTGTTGAGAATTCTGCGGAAGCACAAGGGTGCTATCGGTTGGTCCATTGATGACTTGAAGGGAATAAGTCCAACTTTTTGTATGCACAAAATCCTAATGGAGGATAATCACAAACCAGTATTACAAACCAAAAGGAGATTGAATCCTGCAATGAAAGAAGTGATTAGGAAAGAGGTGGTAAAGCTCCTAGAAGCCGGTCTCATATACCCAATTTCAGATAGCTCTTGGGTGAGTCCCGTCCAAGTTGTACCAAAAAAGGGGGGAACGACTGTCATCACAAATGAAAAGAACGAGTTAATTCCTACTCGAACGGTTACAGGCTGGAGAGTGTGTATTGACTATAGAAGATTGAATAGTGCTACGAGGAAGGATCATTTCCCGCTCCCTTTCATTGATTAGATGCTTGAGCGGTTAGCCGGACATGAGTATTACTGCTTCCTAGACGGCTATTCAGGATACAATCAGATAGCTGTAGCGCCCGAGGATCAAGAGAAAACTGCATTTACATGTCCGTATGGGGTATTTGCTTATCGAAGAATTCCGTTTGGACTGTGTAATGCGCCGGCCACATTTCAAAGGTGTATGATGTCCATATTTTCTGATATGATTGAGAAACATATCGAAGTATTTATGGACGACTTTTCTGTATTTGGTTCATCCTTTATTAATTGTTTGATTAATCTATCCCTTGTATTAGAAAGGTGTGAAAAATCTAACTTGGTCTTAAATTGGGAAAAATGCCATTTTATGGTAAGAGAGGGAATTGTGTTAGGCCACCGAATCTCCCACAAGGGGATCGAGGTAGACAAAGCCAAAGTTGAAGTTATTGAAAAACTTCCCCCTCCTACCAACGAAAAAGGCATTAGAAGCTTTTTAGGCCATGCTGGATTTTATAGAAGGTTTATAAAAGACTTTTCAAAAATTGCAAAACCACTTACAAACCTACTTGTGAAAGACACACCTTTCAAATTCAATGAGGATTGTTTGCATGCTTTTAACAATTTGAAAAACTAGCTGATAACTGCCCCCATTATCACTGCACTGGACTGGTCACTACCTTTTGAAATCATGTGTGATGCAAGTGACAGTGCTATTAGGGCCGTTTTGGGACAAAGAAAAGACAAGATGTTGCATGTAATCTACTATGCTAGTCATGTTTTAAATCAGGCACAACACAATTATGCTACAATTGAAAAAGAATTATTAGTTGTAGTCTATGCTTTTGATAAGTTTCGATCTTATTTATTAGGATCGAAAGTTATTGTTTACACTGATCATGCTGCCTTGAGGTATTTGTTTACTAAGCAGGAATCAAAACCAAGGTTGCTTAGATGGATTCTTTTACTACAAGAATTTGACATCGAGATCCAAGATAAAAAGGGGTCAGAGAACACTGTGGCTGACCACCTATCTCGATTGGAGAAGGTTGAGGAGAATGAGGACATTAGACCGATTCGAGATCAATTTGCAGATGAGCACATCTTCGCCATTACCAAGGTACCTTGGTTCGCCGACTTTGCTAATTTTAAGGTAGGGGGTACAATCCCATCTGATTTCACTTACCAACAATGAAGGAAGTTTATCTACGATGCCAAATTCTATGTATGGGATGAACCCTTTCTGTACAAAAGAGGAGTGGATGGGTTGTTACGAAGATGTGTGCCCGAGGAGGAACAAGAAAAGGTAATGTGGCACTGCCACGACTCTGAGTATGGGGGTCATTTCAGCGGTGAGCGAACTGCTGCAAGAGTTCTACAATCGGGGTTGTTTTGGCCTTCAGTGTTCAAAGATGCATTCAACTATGTGAAGAAATGCAATCGATGCCAGCGCACTGGTAACATTTCAAAACGGGATGAGATGCCGCAAAATCCTGTATTAGAAGTAGAAGTGTTCGATGTGTGGGGTATTGATTTCACGGGTCCATTCCCATCGTCATATAACAAAGTTTATATTTTGGTGGCGGTGGATTATGTCTCAAAATGGGTTGAAGCAATAGCTACTCCAACAAATGACTCGAAATAGGTTATCACCTTTCTCAAGAAGAACATATTCGCTCGTTTCGGCGTGCCTCGAGCCTTGATTAGTGACGAAGGCACCCATTTTCTAAACCGGAAAATGGAACACCTTCTAAAGAAATATAACATGCGTCATAGGGTGGCAACCCTATATCATCCACAAACTAGTGGGCAAGTTGAAGTCTCCAACAGGCAGCTTAAACGAATCGTAGAAAAGACAGTAACTGCCTCACGAAAAGATTGGTCAACGAAACTTGATGATGCACTTTGGGCCTACCGAACAGCTTTTAAGACCTCCCTGGGTATGTCACTGTATCAAATTGTGTATGGTAAAGCCTGCCATCTACCTCTCAAACTCGAGCATCGAGCATTTTGGGCAACGAAGTACTTGAACTTTGACTTGGGCAAGGCAGGCGAGTCGAGAATTCTTCAACTTCACGAGTTTGAGGAATTCCAGAATTTTGCTTATGAGAATGCCAAGATATATAAAGAAAAAACAAAGAAATGGCATGACAAAAAAATCAAATTCAAGGAATTCCAAGAAGGAGAACTAGTTCTCCTATTCAACTCAAGATTGAAGTTGTTTCCCGGAAAACTAAAGTCAAGATGGTCGGGCCCTTTCAAGGTAATCAAGGTATTTCCACACGGTGCCGTAGAGTTGAAAGATATACACTCTGATCGGAACTTCAAGGTCAATGGACAGAGACTCAAATCGTATTTCGGGGAAGAGTCAAAAATTTCGATGGAGTCCATCCATCTGGTCAGCATTTGAAGAGTTAATTGTCAAGCTCAGGACACTAAACGAGAGCTTATTGGGAGGCAACCCAACTTCATATCCTTTTCATTTTAGTTTGATTTCACTCCATTTACTTTTAATTTTAGTTTTAGTTACTAATTTTATTAATTCTTGATGTTTAGTGTAAGCAAGGAATCATAAAAATGTGTTGGGGAAGTGGTTTTGCAGTTGAGAGAAGTATTACGCGCGCCTAAGAGCGCAACCCATGCGCTTGAAGCGCATTTATCAGCGCTGGTTCTGACTTAACGTGCGCCTGGAACGCAACCCATGCGCTTGAAGCGCATTTATCTGTGTTGGTTCTGACTTAATGCGCGCATGGAGCGCACCCCGCACGCCTGGAGCGCATTTATCAGGTCTAGCCTCTATCAACTCGCGCCTGGAGCGCATTTCTCAAATTTATCCCTCTGTTAACGCGCGCCCCATGCACTTGAAGCGCATTTCTCAGAAATTGGCACTAACTTACGCGCGCCCCATGCACTTGAAGCGTAGTGTTGGGCTTTAAAACCCCATCCTCTCACATAAACCTTCCCTCTTTCACAAACACCATTATCATTGGTGGACAAACTCATGGTCATGTATGATGTTATTTTTCCAAGGTGGACCATGCCTAAATTAATTAGCTCTAATTTTGAATATTCTGAACCTTGGGGGTGATTACTTGTTTTTCAGGACCTAATGGCAACCCAAAAAAAAGCAAAACGAACTAAGGTTGCAACTACATCTTCCGCCCCACAGCACGATGCATTCTTATTCAAGACCAGGGCAACACAAGAATACCATGCCAAACTCCCAGCAGTCCACAAGTTTGTAAGTGAAATTTTTTTTTCATTTGGAAGACGATGAATTTGTTGACATCCAGGCAATGATTGCTTCCAGAGGATGGGAGAAGCTGACCATATTCGTCACCACAGCGAGCAAATCATTAGCTGTGGAATTCTACTCTAATGCCTCCGATCTAAAGTCTGACCAACCATTTCCACTTGACCAATTTGTGAGTTATGTGAGGGGAAAAAAGGTACCCTTCACACCTCAAGTCATCAATGAAATTTTTGGTCTACCGAACTATAATGATTGTCGTTTTCAAGCTATGGAGAACTACCTTATAAAAGTAAGCAGTCGGGAGATCCTACGCATTTTATGCAAACCAGGCACAGATTGGGTACGAAATAGAGGTGGTTCAGTACGAAAATTACGCTAAGTGGATCTCACCCCAATTGCCAAAGCATGGAGTACTTTTGTCCATCATACACTAATGCCATGTTCGAATGTGTCCGATATAACATTTCAAAGAGCATGTCTACTACTTGCTATCTTAAAGGGTAACAGAATTAATGTGGGCATATTACTAGCCAACGATATTCTGAGCATAACCATTCTTGATCCCCGGACAGGCTACTTCCATCACGCCTCCCTGATAGGCAAATTATGTGAGCTGGTGAGAGTGTTACCAAAACAAGGTGAAGAAATGGTGAAACCTGCTACTCCAATCACTGCCAGATGGATAGCAAAACACTCTATGATTCCAACAGAATATCCTGTTGCCCCACCAGCAGTGATGCCAACAGAGGAAAATACTGAACCACATGAACCACAACACCGCCCTCCACATCCATCCTAGCTCTCTAACGAAGACAGAATCGGTAGACTAGAAACTATGATGGAACAAGTGATGATTGATCAGCGAGATAGACACGCCATATTAGAACTGGGGATGACCAATCTCTATCGAGCATTCGCTTCTTCTCAACAGACACCAGGAGGCATGTTTTATGCTGATCTATTTGTACCTCACTAGTACACTAGCGACCATAGCGGAACAGGAGCAGATGATCTAAACGAGGATCCTTGAATTGCTAAACTAAGAGAAGTTTTCTTTCTTTTGTTTTGAATCTTTTCTTTTCTTGTTTTTTCTTTGTTTTAGTCTAGTCTATTTGCTTTTCTTTGGTTCTTCTTGTTTTTCTTTGTTTGATGATGAAAAGTTGTAATAACTTGCACTTGATCTTAAAGTTTCTGTTTGGGATTTCGAAAGTTAAACTTTGTTTATTAGATTATGTTATTTCTCAAGTCGACAAGCCTTCCTAATATACATGCTTGATTACTAAATGGTTGTAGAAGGCTAATATGCCATCAAGTTTTTCAAAAATACAATTTTAACTTTTCAAAGGCATGTTTGGCATTATGTTGATTGTTCATACTCTCTCTTATTATCCTAGCTGTGAGCTTTTGAGCCTAAACACTTAAATTCTTTGTTGTGTGATTATCTAGACATGTGTTATCCCTTCAGAACTTGCACTAATTCTGACTTGCATCACTTGTAATTTATGCATACATTGAGGCCATTTTTATTTGGTCGTTTGAGCCTTTCTAACTACCCTATGAAAATGTTATCCTTTGCTAGCCCCTTTGAGCCTTGCTCCTTTATTTCGGTTACTAGCCACATTACAAAACAAAAACCCTACTTCAATTACATCACCTTACTTGGAAATAGGTAGAAATTTTTTGTCTTGTCTTGATCAAATTCTAAGTTTGGGGTTGCTCATGGGATAGCAACC
Source organism: Cicer judaicum (assembly GCA_037974835.1). Taxonomy (NCBI): domain Eukaryota; kingdom Viridiplantae; phylum Streptophyta; class Magnoliopsida; order Fabales; family Fabaceae; genus Cicer; species Cicer judaicum. The sequence goes on from JBBPBS010000635.1 coordinate 3,891,815, forward strand.
TTTTAAGTTTGGGGTGGTGATTCTCACAAAAAGAAAAAGAAGAAAGATAAAATAAAAAAATAAAAAAATAAAAAAAAAATAAAAAACAATGGTAGAATAATTTGGAAATATATGCCTAACTCCAAGTAGTAAAGCCTACTATCCCAAAATGTCCTACCCTGACCTAAGCCCCATTACAACCCAAAAGTCCTCCAAAAATGTATGTGTTTGCTGCATTGTGATTGCTAACTAGAATGTTTTCAAGCCTATGGTAGCATGCATGTTCTAGGATTTGAGTGATAGATTCATAACCCTTCTAAACACTTGAGAGAAATTTTGGTGAGATTGTGTGAAGAGAGAGTTGAATTTGATAAATGAATGCCAATGTGTACAAATCTTGTTATTTTTTTTAAGCAACCATAGAGTATGATAGATGTTTGTAGTAGCTGAAACTAAGAATTGAGTTTGACTTGATTTGAGAAATTGAGTTTAAGGTTATTTTTAACTGCACCAAATATGAAATTAATTGTTGCTTGGGGACAAGCAATAGATTAAGTTTGGGGTTGTGATAACTCTTCATCATATGCATATTTTCCCACTGTTTTAGTATTATTTATCTTCAATCATTAGTTAAGTTAAAGATTTATTTGATATATTTGGTTTACTTTTGCTCTTTGAATTAATAAAATGTTATGCTTGTATTTCAGTGATTAAGTAGGAATTTTTCATAATTTTACATTGCGTTTTGTTTTAACTGCAGTGCTGAACTTTGCCGAAAAATCAACATGACATATGTGGAGTATTTTAGCCATATATAGAGTTCTAGATGTCCAATTAGTGTCACTCCAAGTTCTAATGAAAGCTAAGATCCATATCTACAACATTCATGAAGATACCAGGACCAAATTCATACGCGAAAGATGAGAAAAATGCAAAATACGTCAGACAGCAGATGTTGTGTGCCTGGAGCGCGCCCTGCGCACCTGAAGCGCATTTCCACACAGTCAGTACTGTCAATACGTGCCCGGAGCGCAAAGACAGCGCCTGGGGCGCGTGACGCGGATCAACAATCATAAAAACGCAATTTTTTACTGTTTATGGATCTTTTTGACTCTTGGGAAGTTGGGAGACTTGTGCTCTAGCATAGAAACTCAAAGACGACCGTTTCTAATACCATTGGAGCAGTTTTATCAAGAATCATTCATGAATCCTTCTTGTAACTCTTCTCTAATCCTTATCTTTTGTATCTCTGTCATGAGTAACTAAACCCTATTTGTTAGGGATGAGTGTAACTAGATGAAACCCTTATTTTTCTGATTTGATTCCTAGTTATATGAATGAGTTTATTGAATTATTTTTCTCATCTCTGTGTTTAATGCTTTTTATTGCTTGATCAACATTAAAATGTTCTATGATTTGTATTTTGAAACGGAAGTGGACTTTACGAATGCTTGAGATGAGAAATTCATGAATTTGTAGTCTAGGGATAGATACAGGTCATGAAACCAATTAAATTAGTTGCAAAGCAATAGTTTACAAGAGAATTTCTATACGGTAATGCTTAATTCTAATCTTAAATCTACTAAGGAATTAGGGGTTACTTTGGAATTAAAGGTTCTGTCACTAAGACATTAGGGCAAGAATAATAAAGAGAATTTGGTAATAATTCAATAAAGAAATTCAGTAACTAGGATCAAATTAGACACCAAGGTTGGATTCGAAGTGAAACTCATCCTTGACATTTTTCTCATTATAAAAGATCAATTTTATTACTGTTGTTAATTTTAAATATTATTTCAATCAACTTGGGAACCTTTTGTTCAATTTTAGTAATTAAATATAATTCAATAGTAAAACCAATCCTTGTGTTCGACACTCGGTACTACCGTTTTATTATTACTTGCAACGATTCACTCGGTAACTTTACCACATGGGCCATTAATATAGACACTCGAATTCACATCGTTCTTACCAACCACCTCACCACCAAAATTCTCCTTTGATAAATTAACTTCCCTACTTATATCTTGTTTTTTGCAACCTAACACACTTTTCATTAAGTGTTTGTTGACTAATTTTTCAATATTTAGTGAACCCACTCAATCACCATAATCAAGAGATACTATAAAGTCTTGATAGAAACTCATTTCTAAGTCTAACCCATATTTATCTTCCCACCCATTGTCTTGCATTCCATTTTTGTACAAGGGACCCAAAAAAACTCTTTTCAATAATGTGAAAATGAAAACATCATTGCAATCATAATCTTGTCCACTCCTTTTATTACCATAAAGCTTGACGTTTTAATCATAATTCTTGACGTTTTAATCATATCTTCGATTTAGTGCAAGTATCAATTTTTACAACCAAGCCTGTTAAACTTGAAATCATTATTAAAAATTCATCCTACCATGCATGTAATAGAATTCTACATATTTGAATCAAGGTGTACCTTTCCCACGCCGCAAAGTTGGAATCCCAAGTACCAATTGATTGAAAAAAGAGACTAAAAAATTCGCAAGTCTCATTTAATAATCCTACTTTTGAGACAAAATCTCAAATTAATGTTTTGATGATAATTAAACAAAAGGTTAATTAAGACTTCTATTTATGATTCTAAGTGTTTTGGTATTTAGCATGTGTATTTGCGTGTGTTAAAACAAGATAGCTACCAAGCATTCCAAAGCAAATCTTATTAAAATCAAGAAAGCAAAATGAGTCAAACGAATAACGTTCTTGACAAATTTCTAGAAGCCATAAACAAGAATGATAAGATTCTTATCTAAAAGATTAGATCCAAAAAGTGTTATCTATTCCATATCTTCATACAAAATATACAAGGATCAATCTAAGCAAGAATTATTCCAGAATTCGAAGGTTCAACGCATTGCTTCTCAAAGTACAAACTGATAGACTGAAAATGATATTACTGATGTACCTTCAAACAGACCTACACACGTGATTCAAAGCTTGTAATAATTTCAGACAACTGTCAAGATCAAAATATAAGTCAACTCATCTCAGACATATTCGAATAATGTTCTTGGATCATAAAAACATTCTTGGTTTCAGCAAGAACATTTTTTCTTTATGGATGATCTTATCCATTCACATACTCATGACAATTGGCCTATTTCCAACGGCTAAATGAGTTGTCATAAGCTCTCTTGAAACCTATAAATAAAGCTTCACAATGAAGAACAAATCAGAACTCAAAGTGCCAAGCAAAACATCACTCTTCAATCATACTCGAGCTTCTCAAGTTATTCTAAGTTGCAGTTCTATTATTAGTGTGATATTAGAATCAATGCTTACTTAGTTCTAAAATTTAGAATCTATTTCTCAAACAAGAGTTTAGCAATACCAAGATTCTAACAATCTCAAATATCATTAATTTGTAACTTAAGGCTATATTGTTAACATAACTTGAGTAGTGTGTAAAATCCTTTTATGATTTAAAAAGTAGCTTGTAAAATATTTTCTGAAATAGTGTAAGGTAATATGTGGAATTTTCTTTCTAGGTAGAAAGGTAGAACTGTCTAATAGATCAAGACTGATTTGTGAAAAATTGTGTGAAAATCAAGGACGTTATTGCTTTGAGCACTTAGTGGAAAATCTCACATTTGTGAGGACTAGCCGTAACCCGTGTTGGGTGAACCAGGATATATGCTTGTGTTGTGTGATCTCTCTATCCCTATCTCTACTTATTCTTTGTCTTACAATCAGTTTTTATATTGATAAATTGATATTGTTGTTTTTCCACTAACCAAGAACATTCTTCGTTTGCAACCAAAATCAATCTTGAGTTAAATATTTTAGTTTTAAAGAAGATTTTTTAAAGGAGCAATTATAATTCACATCCTCCTTCCTTATAGTTGACATTGTTACTTCAGTTGGTATCAAAGTGAGTTTCTAAGAGTTAAGCACCCAAAAAGTGTTAGAGCAAAAGATTCAGGAAGATAATGTCAAAAGCTAAATACATTGCTGAAGGAGGATCATCAAACAAACCACCATACTTTGATGGCTTAGAAAGAAGCAGATTGGACAACAGATGAAAAATCTAAGGTACTTCTAAAATCAAAAGCTCAATTACTTTTATTTTGTGCTTTAAGTAGGGAAGAAAATGAAAGAGTAAATGAATGTGATACAACAAAGAAAGTATGGGACACATTGCAAACTTGCCATGAAAGAATAAGCCATGTTAAGGAAACAAGAATTGACATTGGCATTCAAAAGTTTGAATTATTTGAAATGAATGAAGGAGAAAAAATTGATGAAATGTACTCAAGATTGACAACCATAGTGAACGAAATGTGTTCTCTTGGCAAAACCTATTCAGTGCAAGACAGGGTAAAAAAGATCATGAGTTGTCTTTCAATCATGTGGAGACCAGTGGTGACAAATATAAGTCAAGAAAAGAATCTTGAGGTACTAGGTTTGGAAGAACTTATTGGAACTGTAAGGAAAGATGAAGTCTTGGTACAGGAAGATAAACCTGTAAAGAAATGAAAAATAATAGCTTTAAAAGCATCTCAAAACTCACCAAGCATACAACAAACAAATGAGAAAAGTGATTCAGAAGATAGCAAATAAGACGTTGATAAAGAGATTTCTCTCCTCACAAGAAAGATATATAAAATGATGAGGAGAAAAAATCATGTAAAAATGGGATCTCCAGATAAAAATGACTTCAAAACTGAAGTAGATAAAATTAAAATCACTTATTTCGGATGGAATAAATAAGGATATTATAAAACTGAATATCCATTGAACAAAAGAGTACCAAAGAAATTTCCTTTCAAGAAGAACTCAATGATGATAACCTGAGATGATTATGATGAATCATAAACAAATGAACCTAAAGAAACCAACCTATGTTTGATGGCAAACACTAAAGATATAGAGGTAACAAATTCTGAACCTTGTCTTTTATGTGAACATATAGAAAAATAATTTGATAACTTGCTAAATGATTCAAACTTTCTTATTCAAAAGTTTAGTTCTTTTAAAGAAAAATTTCACAAGGAGAAAGAAGAGAAAAAGAAAACTCAAGTTATAAATGATAAACTTAAAGAGATCATTAAAAATCTGAAAAAATCTTAACTCAAAGATCTTAAATGTTCATATTGCAACAAAATTGGACATTTGGAATTTGCATGCTATTCAAAAAAAAGAGATGAAAAAATCAAGTACCAAAAGATCTTCTGAAAAGAAGAACATTCTAGAACAAAAGCAAAATTTTCTCAAAATTTGAAAAAAGAAGAACGTTCTTCAACAAACGTAACAAAAGGAGAACGTTCAGGAGTTTTAGCAAAACTAGTTGCAACTCAGCTGTCTAAACCTTTTTCAGAATATACCACTAGATATTTCTCCTGTTCTATGTTTGGCCACTCTAAGACAACATAACTAACTCTCAAGGACCCAAGATCAAGTGGGTACCTAAAGTTAATGTAACAAATTATGCATGCTAATTTTTAACATATTAAGAAAAAGCCATGGTTCTTGGGTTGTGGTTGTTCAAGACATATGATAGGCAACAAGAATTGCTTTATGTCCTTTTACAAAAAGGATGCAGGGTTTGTAACATTTGGGAACACTGATCAAGCACAAATCAACGACAAAGGTACCATAGGTAAAGTAAATTCATCCAAAATCAATGATGTCCAATATGTTGAAGAATTAAAACATAACATTCTAAACCAGACATATATGAAGTAAGATTTTTAAATCTGACAATGATGTTTTGTGATAATGGCCTTAAAGTTATTTTTAAATCAAACATATGTGAAGTAAGAATGGAAATTTCGGGTGAAATTATATTTTCTGTATCTAGGAAGAAAAACCTTTATATTTTATACATTGAAGAACTCTAGTCGAATCTTGCCTCATGTCTATAAATACAGACAAATGAATACAACATAAAAGAACTGGACATGTGAGCATGAAAAGAATTTCAAATTTATCAAAATTAGATCTTGTTAGAGGACTTCCTAAAATAAACTTTGAAAAAGATAAAATATGTGAAGCTTGTGCAAAGGGAAAACAAGTTAAGAGTAGTTTTCACTTAAAAGAATTTATATCAACTAAAAAACCTCTTGAACTATTTCACATTGATTTTTTTTTTGTCGCATCAAAACCACTAGTCTATGAGGTATGAAATATGGTTTTGTTATTGTTGATGACTTTTCTAGATACACATGGGTACTATTTTTAAAACAAAAGGATGATGCATTTGATACCTTCGAAAAGTTTTTTAAAAAATTTCAAAATGAAAATGAGTCTAATATAATCATTATGAGAAGTGATCATGGAGGTGAATTCATAAATGCATCCTTCAAAATATTTTTTGATGAACTTGGCCTCTCTCATAATCTATTTTATGCAAGAACTCCTCAACACAATGGAGTTGTTGAAAGAAAGAATAAAATCTTGCAAGAGATGGCAAGAAAAATCTTGGAAGAATCAAATGTTGAAAAGTATTTATGGGCTGAAGCTATAACACTTCTTGCTATATTTTGAATTGTGTTTCAATTAGAAAAATCATAAACAAAACACTCTATGAAATCTAGAAAAATAGAAAACAAAACATTTCATATTTTCACATCTTTGGTTGTTATTGCTACATCTTAAACAACAAAGATAACTCAAGAAAGTTTGATGCAAAATCAGAAAAAGCTATATTATTAGGAAATTCAACAGAATCTAAAGGACATCGCATCTTTAATTTGAAAACCAAAACTATTGAAATAAGTAAGCACATGTTATTTGATAAGTTTGATGATCTTGATTTAAAAAAGAAAGATGATGAAGAGGAAAAACAGTTTGGGCAAACACAACAGATTGTTCCTCAGGAAAACGAGATTGCTAAACAATCTTTGTTTCAAACTTCTCCTAGAAGTTGAAAACTAATAGGTGATCATCCTCATAATCAAATCATTGGAGATACAACTGATGGCATTAGAACAAGAATGTCATTTAAATATGATGTAAACATCAACATGGCAATGATATCTCAAATGGAACTAAAATCCATCAAAGAGATAATAATTGCTCAATCTTGGATTGATGCGATGAAAGAAGAACTTATTCAGTTTGAGAAAAATGAAGTCTAGACCCTTGTTCCAGATCCACTAGATCAAACAATAATTGGAACACGATGGGTCTTTATAAACAAGCTAGATGAAGAAGGAAAGGTTGTGAGAAACAAAGCAAGGTTAGTTGCTCAAGGTTATAATCAACAAGAAGGAATAGACTATGATGAAACCTTTGCTCCAATTGCAAGGTTAGAAGTCATACAAATTCTTGTTGCATATGCATCTCATAAACATATCAAACTTTTTCAAATGGATATTAAAAGTGCATTTGTAAATGTCTTTTTTAATGAACAAGTTTATGTTCATCAACCTCATGGTTTTGAAAATCAAAAGAATCTGAATCATGTTTTTAAACTCACCAAATCCTTGCATGGTTTAAAGCAAGCTCCTAGAGCTTGGTATGAAAGATTAAGTTCCTTTTTGATAAAAAATGGTTTTTCCCCGGAAACATTGACACAACACTTTTTAAGAAAACAAATGAAAAAATGTGTGAAGATTTTTCAAATCTCATGCAAAGTGAATTTGAAATGAGCATGATGGGAGCATTGAGATATTTTCTTGGTTTACAAGAAAAATATATCAAGGATCTCTTAATAAAATACAAAATGAATGAAGCCAAAATTATGAATACTCCCATACATCCATCATCCGCATTAGATAAAGATGAAAATGGACAATCAATTTCTGAAAAAGAATATAGGGGTATGATTGGCTCATTACTTTATCTAACTAGATGTAGGTCTGACATTGTTTTCGCAGTAATATTATGTGCTAGGTTTCAATCTTCACCAAAAGGTTCTCACTTTGATTTTGTAGCTTATTGTGATGCTGATTATGCCAGTGATAAGATCGAAAGAAAGAGCACAAGTGGTGCATGTCAATTCCTAGGAGAAGCTTTGATAAGCTGGTCGTGTAGAAAGCAAAACACGAGTGCTCTATCAACCGCTGAAGTTGAATATGTGTCAGCAACAAATTGCTGCTCCCAAGTCTTATGGGTCAAAACTCAACTTGAAGATTTTACAACAAGATATTCTCATATTCCAATACATTGTGATAATACTAGTGCCATTGATTTATCTAAGAACCCTATTCAACATTCAATTTCTAATGATGATTATGAACCCTCACCACCACCACAAATTCCCAAATCAAAAAACTGCTCGTACCTCACAACCCTCCAAACCTTCAAAATCTCCAGAAATTCCAAAGCCCCAAGAAATTTAAAAATACTCAAAACCTCATTCAAAATCCCCAAAATCTCATTCCAAAGTGATTTCATTCAAAACCACACCTTCTAAAACTAAACCAACGATTCCTAAGTCCAATTCGTCTTCAACACTCTCTCAGTTTTTAGCCTCTAAAAAATTAAAAAAACCCTAAAAAACTAACAATGAAAAGTTCAGACCATACGTTATTTGTCCAAACTCCCAACTCAAGAATGTTCTCCACCCAAAACTCCAAACCCAAAACCAACAAAAACTTCCAGACTAGTAACCACAAAACCCTCAACCTAACCTTATTATTTCAAAATCCTTATTCCGCTTTGATTCCTTCAAAAACTCTATATTGAGACTTAACGACCTATTGCCATTGGTGAAGTGTTTATTTTTGAAAACCTACAAGTTGAAGGAATCTCCATTCAACATCACACTGATGCACTAGGATGAACTAATTTTCTTAAAATATCTAACTGCTATTATCCTGAAGTCATTCAAGCATTTTACTGCAAAACTGAAGCATTTGCAGATAAATCCCTCATTGTCACAACACTAAAGGGTATTGAAATCTGTCTAGATCCTTTAATTATTGCTAAGATTTTTAAACTACCGTATGAAGGACCAACAATTTTTGAAAAAGACTAGTACCTAACCTTGAACACTACCAAAGAAAAAGTGTTTCAAGAACTATTTGTTGATGCGTCTACGAAATTTTTCTCAGTTGACCTAAAACAACTTCAAAAAAATTTCAACAGTATAAGTCAACATTCCATCCTTCCTCATTGTGGTAGCCACAAATTTGTCTCTGATAATGACGCACTAGTCATTTATCATCTTCTTCATTGCAAGAAGTTGAATATGTCTTACATGATAATCCAACACATGATAGCTGCAATCCACAAGGATTATAAGAGAAACACTATTCCATATGGTATGGTTTTCTCCATAATTTTCAGATTCCTTTGTTGACTGAATCTTCCAACATTAAAATATCAAAATTCTCATCAAAGAACGTCTCACATAAGAAACAAATTCCCATCATCCCACCCTCACCAAAATCTACTTTCAATTCGTCTACCACCAAAAGGAAAAGGTATGCATGCATCTATGCTGTTGACAACAATGTTGAGCAATCCTCACCACAAGAATGTTCTTCCCCTCACCAACATGCTGAAGAACGTTCCCCGTTTCCTACTATTCCACAAAATTTGAATCCTATTATCAATCAAGTCTCTCCTACAATGTCTCCATTTCCACCTTTCACTAATCCATCTTCTCACAGTAATATGTCCCCTCCACTCCAAATTCAGAACAACTCCTTCATGTCCCAAGAATTTGTGTCACCATAAAAAACAACTTCTTCCATATTTGGAATAAGCAAATATTTGGTTTTTCCAGATTCAGACATAGTTGTCCCATATGTGCCTCATCATTCCGCTTCTACAAACTCTTTTCCTCACATTAATACTTCATCCCAAAATACTCCTCCATCCACTCCAATTGAATATGAAGAGCGTCATTCTAAAAGGAACAAAATGGAAAGGGAAACATAAAAAAAATACAAAGAAATCCCCAAAATCTTTGATGCACTTAAACTATCATAGCTAGGCAAGCTCATCAGGACACAAGCTATTTTGCGAGACTGGATGGATACCCAACTTGCACCAAAGCTCGGATTTGAGCCTCCCATGCCTAATCCTCCTCACACATTTCCACACATACCTCAATTATCCTTGTCTCCATCATTTGAGGGGTCTTTATCTTCATTATCTTTTTGATTTAGCTTTAAATTAGCTCTCTTATTCCTTTTTGCCATGACAAAGGGGGAAAAGTAATTTAGATTTTAAGTAAGATAAAAAGTTCTTTTTGTATGACTACTTTTGTATTTTTGTTTCATTTTGACCACCTTGTAATGGTAAAAAACTTCATTGTTATCTTAATTATTATTATAATGAAAATTAAAATATGAATTAAAATGTTTTGTCATCTTCAAAAAATGGGAGATTGTTGAGATAAAATCCCAAAATTAATGTTTTGATGATAATTAAACAAAAAGTTAATTAAGACTTCTAATTATGATTCTAAGTGTTTTGGTATTTAACATGTGTATTTGAATGTATTAAAACAAGTGAGGTACCAAACATTATAAAACATATCTTATTAAAATCACGAAAGCAAGATCAGTAAAATGAAGAACGTTGACATATTTCTAGAAAAAGAAGAATGTTCTCCGCATCTTCCATAAACAAGAATAATTAGATTTTTATTTAAAAGATTAGATCCATGAAGTGTTATCCATTCCATATCTTCATCAGAAATATACAAGGATCAATTTAAAGCAAGAATTATTCTAGAATTCGAAAGTTCGACACTTTGCTTCTCAAAATACATAAATCAATATCATTCTCCGTGATTGGAAACTCACGTCGCACTTTTTGGGAGCGTTGCATTAAGCTTTAGAAACGAAACTAAGATTGAGCTCATCATATCATCCACAAACAGACGAATAGACTGAGAGAACGAATCAGTCATTGGAAGATTTATTGAGAGCACGTGAATTAGATGACAGAGGAAGTTGGGATAATGTACTGCCATTGATTGAGTTTACCTATAACAATAGTTTTCAAGCAAGTATTGGAATGGCACCCTTAATTTTTAAATTCTAATTTATGTAGTTTTAGTGTATTTTGTGTTGAATTACTTAGGCATTTAGGCCTATTTTATTTTATTTTCTTCTTCTTTCTTCTGTTTCAAGAAAAAAAAACAAAGTGTGTTAGTGAAACAAAACTAAAACACAAAACACAAACCTCCATTTTTCTTCTAGGTCTAAGCTTCCATTCAAGAAGTGTTAGGAGGGAAAGTTGCTCCTCTCTACACTACGGTGCTTGTGAGTTAATTTATTTAAAGTGAGATACTTACTTCCTCCTCCTTTTTCCTAAATTCGTAAACTTTATACTGTGGGGGGTATGAGTGAAATTTTTGAGTTCTTAACAAATCCTTGTTGTTGTGTTGTTATTGTTGTTGTTGTTGATTTTGTTAATAATGGTTAAAAAAATTTGACTTTTGATGTGTTTGAGTTAAGTAATGAGTTATTTTTAAATAAATGAGTTTGAACTGAAGTTGAAATTTTACAAAAAAAATTTAGAGTTGTTAAAGATGTGAAAAAGTTCAAATTTTAACTAAGTTAAAGAGTTTAAGCAAAAAGTTATATTGAAATAAAAATGTTTAGAGTTTAAAATTTTACCCTTTTAATTACTCTTGGACTGAGTTTAAAAAGAAAAAGTTTAGAATGATTTATTAACTCAAAATTTCAGTGTTTTAATAGTCAAGTGTGTATGTGTGATTTGAACAATATTTGTTTTATTTAGTTTTAACTAAATAATTATAGATTATTTGCTTTTAAAAGTTTGGTGTGTGAAAAAGATATAATTTTGGAATTTTGTTGTGGTTGAATAAATTTTAGTTGTGAACAAATTATTATAAATACTTATGTTTATGTAGTTAGCTCCTTGAGTCTCGAAAAGGAATCGAGACCGTTGGCATTGAGTTAGCGGTTAGGAGAACTCAAATATATTAATGTTGTTGCGGTGATTAAAGAAAAATAAAATATTGAATATATTTTGAAAGGAATGAAATTATTTCAAAGAGTCATAACCTTGAAACTAGAAAAAATATTTATTGATATCTTTTGTGTGGTTATGTAGTTATTTTGAATAAAAAATAATAATAATAATTTAAAATGCTTCAAATTGTTTTTACTCAATTCAGTGAAAAATTAAAGGATGTTAATTTCTAAAAATATGTTTTATATGTTGAAAGTGTGTTTTGGTTAATAGTACTATTAGTCCTTAGTCATTGTAAACTCTTTTAGTAAAATATATTGTAAGGGGGTTAGGAGTAAGAAGGGATTTGTAAGGTAGCTAAAATTTAAGGGATTAATTTGACTAAGTCAAATACTATTTGATTAAAGGTGTCGGCATGAACAAGATTTTTCTTTGTGTTCGAATGTGGTAGTGATAACCGCTGGAAAAGCTATAACTAAGATAAGAGCTCCTTCCAAATTTTTAATTTGTATATAGGGAACATATATGTGTGATTAATGTATGATTAATGTGTGAATGTGCGATCATTAATTTTGACGTGAATATTTATATATTTTTGGAGTGAAATTACGTATCGTTACATGTTATGAATAGATGATTAATATTGACGTGATTATGTATTCTGGAGTGAAAATACGTGTTGTTATATGTTATGAATTTTATCGAGGAAAATATGTCTTGAGTATGTTCTGTGATAAGTATGAAAAATTATTAGTGTTAAATGAATATTTAAAAGGGAGTCTTTTAATAGCTGTATTTACTTAATGATTGTTGTGAAAAGAGTCAGAGTATGCTCATGCATTCCATAGCTAGTGGTGACTGTGATGGGCCACAATGTTAGTGTTGATCGTGATGGGTCATAGTGTTAGTGGTGACCATGATGAGCCACGAGATGGTTCCATGAGTTGATTGGTCCATCTTATCCTTACGAGGATTTAATTGTCTTGTAGGTCTCTGATGGATTACACGCTAGTAAATCGTGCTGATCTGTGATGGGTGACACCTCAGTAATTAGTACTAACCTTTGATAAGCGGTACATTTATGATATACACTCCTCGAGGAGGGTTTTTGAAATTCTGAAATCAGGTGCATTGGCATATAAATATTTCATTAGGGTGCTTGGCATGTGAGTTATGTTTGTTATAATATGATAATTAATAATACTTACTATGTTACTGTTTGTTATCATGAACCCCAAAATTTATTGGACCATACCAAATTACTGCACGAATTGGACCAATGGCTTATCAGATTACATTGCTTTCGTTGTTGTCCACGACGTGTTTCACGTGTCACAACTAAGGAAATACATTGCAAATCCCTCACATGTGATCAAACCATACACAATTCTACTAAAGGATACTTTGTCATTTCAAGTACTACTTGTAAGAATTGACCACACGTAGATTAAAGGAATAAGGAAGTTTCGTTGGTCAAAGTAATTTGGAACCCAATCATTGGAGATGCAACTAGGGAATTGGAGAGCAAGATGAGGGAACAACACCCTAATTTATTTACCGATGCATAGTTTCGAGGAATAAACTAATTTTAGGGTGGTAGTAATGTTAGACCCTTAATTTTTAAATTCTAATTTATGCAGTTTTAGTGTATTTTGTGTTGAATTACTTAGAGATTTAGGCCTATTTTATTTTATTTTGTTAAATAAGTATCAAAAATATATTTTAATTAGAGTTATTAATATATATATATATATATATATATGTGTGTGTGTGTGTGTTTGTTTGTGTGAAATCAATGGAAAAAAGAAAATATTTTTCCCTGAAAGCCTCGCCTTCTTCCTTTCTTTTTCTTTCTTATGTTTCAAGAAAAAAAAAACAAAAACAAAGTGTTGGTGAAAAAAAAACTAAAACACAAAATACAAACCTCCATTTTTCTTCTAGATCTAAGCTTCCATTCAAGAAGTATCATGAGGGAAAGTTGCTCCTTTCTAGACTACGGTGCTTGTGAGCTAATTTATTTAAGGTGAGACATTTATTTCCTCCTCCTTTTTCCTAAATTCGTAATCTTTATGAGTGAAATTTTTGAGTTCTTAACAAATCCTTGTTGTTGTGTTGTTGTTGTTGTTGTGGTTGTGGTTGTTGTTGTGGTTGTGGTTGTGGTTGTTGTTGTTGATTTTGTTAGAAATGCTAAAAAAAATTGATTTTTTGATGTGTTTGAGTTACATAATGAGTTATTTTTAAATAAATGAGTTTGAACTGAAGTTGAAATTTTATAAAAAAAAAAAAAATTAGAGTTTAAAATTTTACTCTTTTAATTACTGTTGGACTGAGTTTAAAAAGAAAAAGTTTAGAGTATTTTATTAAATCAAAATTTCGGTGCTTTAATAGTCGAGTCTGTGTATGTGTGATTTGGACACTATTTGTTTTATTTAGTTTTTACTTTATAATGTAGATTATCTGGTTTTAAAAGTTTGGTGTGTGAAAAAGATATAATTTTAGAATTTTATTTTGGTTGGATAAATGTTGTGAACAAATTGTTATAAATATTTATGTTTATGTAATTAGCTCCTTAAGTCTCGACAATGGATCGAGATCGTTGGCACCAAGTTAGCGGTGGGGAGAACTCTAATATATTAATATTGTTGTGGTGATTAAAGAAAAATAAAATATTTAATATATTTTGAAAGGAATGAAACTATTTCAAAGAGTTATAACGTTGAAACTAGAAATAATATTTATTGTTATCTTTTGTGTGGTTATGTAGTTATTTGGAAGAAAAAAAAATTAAAACGTTTTGAAAAATTGTTAGTGAATTCACTAAAAAATTAAAGGATATTAATTTCTAAAAATATATTTTATATGTTGAAAGTGTGTTGAAGTTAATAGTACTATTATTCTTTACTCATCATAAACTATTTTAGTAAAATATACTTTAAAAGTAAGAAATGATTTGTAAGATAGTTAAAGTTTAAGGGATTAATATAACTAAATCAAACACTATTTGATTAAATGTGGTTGTGATAACCGTTGGAAAAGCTATAGTTAAGGTAAGAGCACCTTCCAAATTTTTAGTTTGCATATAGGGACCCTATATATGTGTGATTGATGTATGATTAATGTGTGATAATTAATTTTGACGTGATTAAGTATTATGGAGTGAAAATATGTGTTGTTATATGTTATGAATTTTATCGAGGAAAATATGTCTTGAATATGCTCTGTCATAAGTATGGAAAATTATTAGTGTTAAATGAGTATTAAAAAGAGAGTCTTTTAATAGCTGCATTTACATAATGATTGTAGTGAAAAGAATAAGTGTATGCTCATGCATTTCATAGCTAGTGGTGACCGTGATGGACCACAATGTTCTTGATGATCGTGATGGATCACAGTGTTAGTGGTGACCGTGATGGGCCACGAGGTTAAGTGGAGACCGTGATGGTTCCCTGAGTTTATTGCTCCATCTTATCCTTACGATGATTTAATTGTCGTGTAGGTATGTGATAGACTACACCACAGTAAATTGTGTTGATCTGTGATGGGTGGCACTTCGGTAATTAGTATTTGCATGTGATAGGCGGTACATTTATTATTTATGCTCCTCAATGAGGGTTTTGGAAATTTCGGAATCTTGTGTATTGGCATATAAACAATGCATTAGGGTGTTTGACACGTGAGTCATGTTTGTTATAATATGATAATTATATATACAACTCTGTTATTGTTTGTTATCATACCTTTATTGCTAAATGTTATTTGTTAATTTTTGTTGTTTACCCTTTACATTATTATGGAAATTGAGTTTTGCTCTCAGATGATACTCGAGTTCGTTCCATCGACTATTACCTTGATGAAGGAAACGTCGTTAGACTTCCCTGACTGAGACTCATCTCAAAAAAGGATACTTATACGGGGAGGGTAGTGAGGACAAGTAGGAGAGCTGGAGCAGTATACCTCGTGGAGCTCACTCGCGATAGAATCGACTATTCGGTACCTTTAGGATTGGTGCTCGGAATGAGTGAAGCATGGGAAGATGCAGAGGATTATTCAGTTAGAGTTAAGGCGGAGGCCACCGTAGGATGGTTAGGCCGAGGACTGGTGGAAAGGATAAGGGGCCAATGCCGGTGGGAAGAGATATTGCAAAACCGACTAGGCCGGTTGAGCTAGAGCATCTGCTTTTAGTGAATGATCCCTTACCGACTGTCGCTAAAGTAGCAGATTATTTTGAGATCCCTATGCCACCGAAACCACCTATCTCGTAGGTGGATTTGACTTATGAGGTGACCGATCCTTCTATGGATGTTGATGAGGAGGAGGTTACTTCGAAGAGAGATACTACGTCAGGTAGGACTTGTGCAGTGTGTGGAGGTCACCCTTATTATTGTAGTTGTTAGTGGATGATTAGATTAGTTTTTATTTGTACTTATTTTGTGTTGGGTTGACTATATCTATAACATATATTATCTGTTGACTTTTGTTTTGGTGGGTCCATGTTCCGTTTTTTGACGTGACCATGGGGGATAGCATTCTTGGAGCAGTACTTTTGTGCAGGCGTCTGTCGAGAATACTCCAGCGGTATGAGCGATGTTTGATAGGTCTCATAGCTCTAGTGTATTTTTCTATTTGTATACTTTGAATTATCGTCTCAAAATCTATTTTAGTTGGTTTATATATGTTGTAATTATTCAAGACTTTTGTCGTTTCTGTTACGACATGGTATTTTATTAATTTTTTTAAAAAAAAAAACAAAATGCATCCCCGCTGCTAAAAATCGGGGTGTTACAATATATGCTTGTGTGATCTCTCTATCCCTATCTCTATTTATTCCTTGTCTTACAATAATTTTTTATATTGATTAATTGATATTGTTGTTTTTCCACTAAGTAAGAATGTTATTTGTTTGTAACCAAGATCAATCTTGAGTTAAACATTTTAATTTTTAAGCAGGAAATTTTTAAAGGAGCAATTATAATTCAAACCCCTTTTTTATAATTGACATTGTTACTTCACCTACTACAACCTACCTAGCCACCTATAAATAAATACTTTTTTACTTCCCGGATGAGAATACAAAATAACAAAAATCTCACATAAAAAATTATTTGTTGTAACAATGTCACCATCTCTATCTTGTGCATCTCACCCACTAAGCCTTCTCACCCACTAAACCTTTTGTTTCCCAATCAACATATTCAATGTGAATGTTATATGATAACCTATTCAATTCCCTTTTCTTCTCTCCATGTTATCCCAAACCCTCTACAAACACAAAAAATCAAAATGCTCCTTGAATTCAACTAATGCGAGATGATTATATCTACGAGATTCCCAAATCATCCAATTGATGGATCCGACACACAAATCATTCATTGTTATATTCTCTTGAAAAATGGAGACGTATGAAGATACCACATCTCCGCCTTCATTTTGCACTGCCAACCTCGAAATTCTAAAACAGTAAAATCTTCGCCAATGTTGATTGTAAGAGTGTTGTTACCGCTGTCGAAACTTGGCCGCCGTTTATAAGCCTTTCGTCACTGTTGTAACAACAAAGAATTTTGTATTATTCCTAATTCAGTAAAAAATTTAGTAACCAACGCCGCAAGTATTTCAATTTGTACTTTTAGCAATCTTTAATGACTAAATTGAAACAAGACCCTTCATTAATGTTAGTCCTTCTTATCTTTCAATTGGCCTGAATTTAACCACAATCTAATATCTATAACTCCAGATACACTTTTTATGAGCAAAGCTACCTAACTAACTTGGAATCATTATTTAAACCTGGTGTAAGACCAAATTCATGTAACTTACTTTGATGATTAAAATTGTTGAGATTTGAGAGATACACTAAAACGCTTATAACTTTTTCGTCTTTTACCTGAATTGGATTTCGCTTGTTTCTAAACGTCTGTAGTAATTAGAGATCTATTTTAGAGACTTACTCATTGTTTATAATTCATTTGGTAAGTCAAAAAAACACAATTTATGTTCTATTTCTATTTTTTTCTTATAAATCTTGACCTAACAATTATTCTTGTTCTTGCTTCACTATTTGAGGTCCAAATTTGTAACGATCATTATCTTTCTACCTTGATCATGAGTGATCTTTATATTAAAGGTCTTTGATTGACGTAGGATTCATTGATTTGTTAGCTTTTGTGATCAACATCCATTAAGTAGGTACAAAGTTTACTCTGTAAGTGATCATAATTCTTGCAGATAAAATATATAGCGTGTCGATAGTAGTGTCAAATTATAAGTGTGTGATTGGATGATATATTTGTATGATTATGTGTGTTGAAGTTTAGATTGATAAGTTCGTTGTTAATGAGTTAAATTGTGTGTCTAATGCCTGTAGTTCGTGTGAGTTGTGTATTATTTGACATTGATATGTTGTTAGGTGTTATGTTGTGATTGTTGTATATTTTTGCCAAGTTTTGAATTGTTCCTGGGTTTGAAATCAATTTTTAGAATATAAGAAATCGATTTTAAGGTGATGAGAAGTGATATATTCTTTGTAATTAATAGGCAGTGAATTATTAAGCTTATAGGCGATGAATTATTAAGGTTAATTAGTATAATTGATGAATTTTGACATTAATTAGGTAATCTATGGTGATGTTTGAGGGTAGTTTAAATAAAATAATTAATTAAACTATAGTTATAATTAATTAATTATTAGATAAAAATTTAATTAATATTGTTTATCAACTACTTAGATTAAGAGTGTTGAAGTTATATAATTTATCAATTATGTAATATATTTCGTAATTGATAAATTATTAATAAAAGTTAATTAATTACTTAGTAATTAATAATAATATATTGAGAGGCTACAATTATGTGTAAAATTAATTATTGATGAATAATATTAGCTCCAATCCTTCTTATGAGATACAAAATAATTATAATTTAGTCAATAAAAGTTGGTGTATTTGATCTATATTATAGATCAAATACTGTCGCAGCCTAAAATTTCGAGTTTTCCTCGAATTCAATGGAGTCGCCACCAAAATTTATTTTAAAATAGGGAAAATATTGGGAAACCCTTAAAAATATAAAAAAAAAAAATGGTCTTTGAAACCAGATTTTGAGTTCGGGAGTCGATTATGTGTAGGGAAGGTATTAGCACCCTACAACATCCGCTAAAAAACGGTTACCTATAATTAATTGTGCAAAATTATATCAACTTAACTATATTTGTTTCTCTTTATTATTAAATATGGATATAAAATTATTTTTTATAAATATGATTTTCTTCAAATAAAAGCGTGTTAAAAAAGAGTAAAAAAAAGTTTTTATTATTGTGCTTGACAAGAGTGTGATCTTGCTCCTACGTATCTCTCGGTGCGATGGAGAAATCAAAGCTACGTAGTTCTTGGTAGAAAATGCAGATGTGTTGATTGCTTTTAAATAAATTGTATTTTAATTTTGACAAACATAAAGAAATAAACTTTCTTGATTTGAATAATTATCTTAAAATATGAATTTTAAGACAATCGAATTGTACAACTCGTGTCTCAAAATTCAAGGAGTAAAAAAGATGTCACATCTAATTTAATCCTCTTAAGAATATTTTATTTTTTATTTTTAAATGGAATTTCAAAACAAACAAATAGTTTAATTTGTATCTTAACAACTCCAAGATTAAAAATAATAATAATAATTAAATAAATTTTTAAAAATAAATTTTAGAGTTATCAAAATATATAATTTGTATTATGTAAATCCGAGATTAAAAGATTTTAATTAACTTTAAATAATTTTTATGATTAATTTGTTTATGATTTTTTAGTTTATTAATTTATTTGTGATTATGAGATTTAGAACCATCAAATTGTCACAATTCGTGTTCTAATAACTCAAAGATTAAAAAGATGTCACATCTAATTAACCTTACCATATTTGACTATATTTTTATTTTTGCCTTTTTGTTTATAATAATAATAATAATAATAATAATAATAACTGATGTTAACAATTAAATAAATTTAAATAAATCTACGAAATAAAATTCAATAATAAACACATATAAAATACACGGTAAAAAAAAGTATGGACTTGAATTGTTATTTATTAAATAGATAACAAAAAAACACTTTAATAATACAAAAAACTATATACAAGTTATGAGCTCTTTTAAATACTTTTAGTGAAAGACATGATAAAAAAACATAACTCATTTAATATTAAATAGCATTTCAATTAGATATGGTAGAAAAAATAATATATTTGAACTTTTCCAAACACAATCCAAATAAAACAAATTTGAACTATTCAAACACAATCCAAATCATCTCATACAAAAACAGTATACAAAATATCTCAGCCAAAATATCATTCATATACAAACAAGATTTCATCTTTCAATTAAATAATATATGGGTTCAAGATATAAAGTTTGAAAAGCAAAGGAAATACATACCTATTCAACGATGGAAGACAGGCGGTGGTGCAATATTGAAGACAGAGGCGGTAGTGGTGTACGGTTGTGTGAATTTGGAATGGCGGTGAAATACTATATTTCTCACTATTTCTTTCTATTTTCTCTAGTTTTCTTAATACTCCCAATTGCTCTCTTTGATTTTTTGATCCCAATTTGTAGCCTAAATGAGTGAATATTTATGTTCATTAGACAAAATCGAGCTCTAGATCTTGTATTGTTTCACACTAATTTTAATTGGATTTTACATTGTTTTTGTAACAATTTTTAAGCAAAGTATAATTAAGGAAATAACTTTTCTCTACCTCTTCTTTCCGTTGGTTTATAGGATGTTTATGGAAGGATGTTATAAAATGAAGAAAATAAAAGAATGTGTATTGAGAAGTGAAAGAAATGCAAAGAAAATAAAAATGTGTGTTGATTTTGTCAAGGAAGTTGTACTAGTGTTTGAGTGCTTGGGAGTGGTTGGATTGAGTGTTTGGGAGTGGATTGAGTGTTTGAGAAGTCTTGTTGACAAAAAGCAAAGCAAGAGAAGCCTTGTTGTAGGCTAGTTGACTTCATGGACATATCAAAAATAAAATAGTAAAATAATGACATAATAATAAAAACAATTAAATAGAATAAATAAATTGACAAATCAAATTAATAAAATAAACTAGAATTGTGGAAAAAAAAAATAAATGAAAATTATTTCGTTGTAATTCACAATTTCCTTTTTTTTATTTTGTTTTATATTATTTTATTTTTAATACATACTCAAATTTAAAATGTAAAATGATGATGTTTAGATTTTTTTTTAAATGATTGTAAAAAAATATTTATTAAACATGTTATTATATGTTATTCTTATTATTATTCAAAAATGATTTTTAATTATTCGGACAAAATTGAGGTATTATAGCTGTCCCTATTTAATTATATTTTACATGGTAAAAGGATATAGTATAATAAAGTAAATTAATTTCAAATGTAAGAGATATAGTATAATAATTTGACATAAAAAAAGTTAAGAATTTGCAAGATGAAGAAAAAAAAAAATAAATAAAAAAATGTAAAATAATGTTGGTGATTGGCAAAAATAAATAAATAAAAAATGACTAATACCAATGGTGTAGGGACGTAAATAAAAAAAAAATGATCGTCTTCGGATTGATTACCATCGTCTTCGGATTGTTTACCAATGCGTTGATCGATGTAGATAAAATCATCGTCTTCGGATTGCTTACCGATGCGTTGATCGATAAAATGATCGTCTTCGGATTGGTTACCGATGCGTTGATCGATGTAGATAAAATGTTCGTCTCCGGACTGATTACTAACGCGTTGATCGAGGTAGATAAAATGATCATCTTCGGGTTGGTTACCGATGCGTTGATCGACATAGATAAAATGATCGTCTTCGGATTAGTTACCGATGCGTTGATCGACATAGATAAAATGATCGTCTTCGGATTGGTTACCGATGCGTTGATCGATAAAATGATGTGATGACATAAATAATATGATTGTCTTCGAAATTGATTACCGATGAGTAGATCGATAAAATGATGTGATGACATAAATAATATGATTGTCTTTGAAATTGATTACCGATGAGTAGATCGATAAAAATGACTATAACTAAACATGAGTTTAAAGTGTAGAATATAAATAAAAAGAGATAAGTTTGTTTTATTTTTATTTTTAAAAGGAAGCATGTATGCAAACGTAAAATGAATAATGTGATACAAAAGTTGTTGAATATAAATAAAATATACACATAAGATATGCATGCTTAATTCATTATGCATGATATAAGGAGTTGTAAAATATGAGTGAAGATGCATAAATCATGTGTGAGTATTTGAAAAAATGCAAGATGCATGTAATGAAGATAAATTATTGTTTATTTTATTATTTTCTAGTTCCCCCGATCCTTATGCGACTTTGTACACTTATAAGGTTCAATGGATCAACGACAATAACAACCGTTCTTTACATGATGACTCTAGTATATCTTGTGTTATCACTTTTTCTTGAGGTCAATCAAATGTGCATTATTTAAAATGCTTACCCTTCATTTTTTTTACACCCATATATCTCGAGCTCCCATGTATATACTTTCAAGCGTCAAAATATTTAAGATTTTTTTTATTTATATTTTCACATATTTCCAATTTCAATATTTATTATCATAGAATAACATTTTAAAATACTGGAATAAATCAACAATGAAACTGAATTAATTTAGAAATAATATAAGGTACAACATCGAATGACAATATTGGAAAATGTACATTCGTTACATTAAAAACAAAATAATGAGACAAGGGTTACAATGTGGTGAATGTGTTTAACTTTAGTTGGAGAGATAACAAACGCTAGTTATTCTTGTAATTTAGAACTTCTAAGAATAATAACTTCCCCGGCTTGTAATGCTTGATCTTTTTATTATCCCTAACTTTTGCATGGACCGCTCTTCCAAGTTTTCAATCCATCGGGATGCTCTAATTTTTGCCTAGGTCGCCTTTTCAGGTTTTCAACCTAGCGAGCCCAGTTTTGTTATTATTATTTTCTTTTATGCATATTATTTCTTGACTGCATCTGAGTTTACTAGAAGTGGAAATTCATCTCCATCCATTTCTGCGAGTATCAGAGCTCCCCTAGAGAAAGCTTTTTTCACAACATATGGTCCTTCGTAGTTCGTAGTCCACTTTCCCCGAGAATCCTTTTTTATGGGCAATATTTTCTTTAACACTAAGTCTCCTTCTCGAAACTCTCGAGGACGGACTTTTTTCTCGTATGCTTTTTTGAGTCTTTTCTGATATAGCTGACCATGACACAAAGATATCATTCTTTTTTCTTCTATGAGATTCAATTGGTCATATCGTGATTGAACCCACTCTGCCTCTTCTAGTTTTGTTTCCATAAGGACTCTGATAGAGGGAATTTCAACTTCGATGGGAAGTACCGCTTCCATTCCATACACGACGAGAAAGGAGTTGCCCTTGTTGAGGTACGAACAGAAGTTCTATAGCCATGTAATGCAAAGGGAAGCATTTCATGCCAATCCTTATATGTCTCTACCATCTTCTGTATGATCTTCTTGATATTTTTATTTGTTGCTTCTACAGCCTCATTCATTTTCGGATGATATGGAGAAGAATTATGGTGCTGAATTTTGAAACTATCACATAACTCTTTCATCATTTTGTTGTTCAGATTAGTCGCATTGTTAGTGATTATCTTATTTGGCAAGCCATATCGACAAATCAATTCCTTTTTTATGAATTTGACAACCACACTTCTCGTCACATTGGCATAAGAAGCAGCTTCAACCCATTTTGTGAAATAATCAATAGCTACTAGGATAAACCGGTGTCCATTTGAAGCCTTAGGCTCAATGAGTCCAATAATATCCATTCCCCACATTGAAAATGGCCATGGTGATGTTAAAACATTCAAAGAGGTGGGTGGTACATGTACTTTGTCAGCATATATTTGACATTTATGACATTTCTTTACGTAATTAAAGCAATCAGACTCCATGGTTAACCAATAGTAGCCAACCCTTAAGATTTTTCTTGCCATTGCGTGCCCATTTGCATGAGTTTCGAAAGAACCTTCATGAACCTCTTGGATAATTTTCTCTGCTTCTGCTTTATCCACACATCTGAGGAGAACCATGTCATGATTTCTCTTATAAAACACATCTCCATTTAAGAAGAAGTTCATTGACAATCTCCTTAAAACTCTTTTGTCGTTCTCTAAAATGCCCAATGGATATTCTTTATTCATAAAACCATGGCTTGCCATCAAACTCTTCTTCTATTGACAAGCAATATGCAGGTTTATCTCTTTGTTGAATTTTTATGACCGGCACGTCCTAATTAGTGGTTATTTTGAACATCGACGACAAAGTGGCCAAGGCATCAGCTAATTGGTTTTCTTCTCGAGGGATATGGTGAAAAGTAATCTTCTCAAAGTATTATGTTAATTCTTTGATATGGGTGTGATACGGAATCAATTTGGAATCTCGTGTTTCCCACTCTCCTTTCGTCTGATGGATAACCTACAATGAGTCTCCATATACCTCAAGAAATTTTACATTTGATTTGATGGCTGCTTTAATGCCCATAACACATGCCTCATATTCTGCAATATTGTTTGTACAATCGAAACACAATCTAGCCATAAATGGAGTGAACTAGTTCTCAGGGGAAATTAAAATGGCTCCAATTCCATGCCCCAACGCGTTAGAGGCACCATCAAACACCAACATCCATTTTTCTTTATCAGATGATTCAGTCTCTCCAAATAAAGTCATTATGCCTTCATCGGGGAATTCACATTGCATTGATTGATAATCTTCTACCGATTGTTGGGCCAAATACTCTGCTAGTGCGCTTCCTTTGATAGATTTTTGCGTAACATATACCAAATCGTATTCTGATAACAACATTTGCCAACGGGCAATCCTTCTAGTAAGAGCAGGTTTCTCAAAGATGTACTTAATTGGATCCATTTTAGACACCAACCAAGTTGTACGACATAACATGTATTGCCTCAACCGACGAGCGGCCCATGCCAATGCGCAACATGTTCGTTCAAGCAATGAATATCTTGTTTCACAACTGGTGAACTTTTTGCTCAAATAATAAATAGCATGTTCTTTCCTACCAGATTCGTCATGTTGTCTCAGTACACAGCCCATTGACTCATCAAGTACTGTTAAGTACATAATAAGCGGTTTCCCAGGAACAGGAGGTACTAAGACGGGAGGTTTTGACAAGTACTGCTTAATCTTTTCGAAAGCCTTTTGACAATTCTCATTCCACTCAACTTTTTGGTCTTTGCGCTGTAATTTAAAAATTGGCTCGCATGTAGCGGTGAGATGCGATAAAATTGGCTCGCATCGTCTTTAGGACTAGCTTTATTTAAATCCCGATAGTCCACACACATTCGAACCTTTCCATCTTTCTTTGGAACTGGTACGATATTAGCCACCCATTGAGGATATTTTGCTGCTGCTAAGAAACCAGCATCAAATTGCTTTTTGACCTCTTCTCTAATTTTAAGTGACATATCAGGTCTCATCCTTCTCAACTTTTGTTTAATTGGAGCGTAGTCAGGCTTGAATGGTAGCCTGTGTTCAACTATGTTAGTATCTAGGCCAGGCATATCCTGATATGACCATGCAAAGACATCCACATAATCAAATAAAAGTTTAACCAACTTTTCTCGTTCACTTTCTTTCATAGACATACCAATTTTAACTTCTTTCTTATCATGTTCATTCCCTAAGTTGATCACTTCAACCGGTTCTTGATGGGGTTGGATTATCTTAGCTTCTTGTTCAATTAACTTTTCTAGTTCTAGGGGAGGCTCACAGTCATCTTCACAATCCTCATCAGCATGATTAATTAGACGTTCAAAATTACAAGAAAGGGTTCTAGCGCAACCATTTTCAACATATTCGTTTTCGACTCTGCATTGTTTAAATTAAGGGAAAAAAAGAAAAGAAAAAAAATATGAATAAGGATTGCCAAAAAAAGGAAAGAGAAAAACAAAACCAGTTGGAGAATTCGAAAAGGCATTTATTTATAATAAGTACGGAATTGAAATACACATGCCCTAGTTAATTATCCTTATAGCCTTGGGCATAGCAAAAGGAGATAAAAAAATACATAATTACTTTGAACATGAATTAACAAACACGGGAAACTCGAGGATCTTCCAATTGTTGAGACTGGTGTTTGGAGGACAAGGGTACACTAGCTTGAGGGTGTCATCATCAACATGATCCTCTTCTGTAACAGCCACTTGATGAGCATATATTATTCCAACGCTTTGAAAAGTTTGGCGAATGTCACAAATAGGAATCTTCTGTGAATTCGGTGTCCAGTTTTCTCTTTTTCCCTTCGCAACCTTCTCTTTATCAGCTTGAGTAGGTACATATCCCAACCCGTACCTATTATTCTTTTCTGGTATTTCTATCAACTTTCCCAAATTAACAAAAACTCCTCCTTCCAACATAGATTTGGTAAACTTCAAAGATGTGGTAGATAGTTTTGGTTCTTTTAAACAATATTCTTCACCCATGAAGACGGCATTGGCAATTTCTAATGCTTGAAAGGAAGTTTCTATGGCTTCCTCCGTGTTTTCAATGTAGCCTGTAGAAGATAAATGACTCATTATCATATCTTCTTCCCCAGATATTATTACCAGCTTATTGTTCACTATAAACTTTAGCTTTTGATGGAGGGTGGATGTCACTGCTCCAGCAGCATGAATCCATGGTCTCCCTAAAAGACAATTGTACGTCGGTTTAATATCCATCACTTGGAATCCGATTTGAATTGGCAGGTCAATCTCACCAACAACTTGTCTTCTAGATCCATCAAACGCTTTCACCACCAAAGCACTAGGCTTCAAACAGGCTCCCTCAACAAATAGTTTTGACAGTGTTGATTTAGGCATAACATTTAATGATGAACAATTATCTACTAGCACTCGTGCAAGAATATGATCGTGACACCTCACAGAGATGTGCAGTGCTTTATTATGCTCTATCCCTTCAGCTGGTAATTCATTATTGCTAAAACGCAGACAACTACTAGCAGTGATGTTACCAACAACTCCATCAAACTGATCGACAGTGATATCGTGAGTAACATGGGCGTCATTTAAAACTTTCATTAGTGCTCTTCTAGGTGCTTTAGAGTTTAATAACAAGGAGAGAACTGATATCTTGGAAGGGGTTTGATTTAGCTGATCCACCACCTTATATTCACTTTGCTTGATAAACTTCAAAAATTCATTAGCTTCTTCTTCAAACACCGTCTTTTTACTAATCTCTTGTCCTTTTATGGCATGATACATATCTTCTTTCCCTTTTTCTCCATGAACCTCCTTTTTCCTAAGTTGTTCAGGAGTGTACACTCGACCACTCCGAGTCATTCCACCAATCCTTGAGATGTTAGTGACATCAATTCCTTTAGGTTCACAACCATCACTTGGTTGATGATTGGCTAAGTGGGATGTGACTTCTTATTTCCACGGTACTGCCTTGGTATTTCCATAAGGAAAAGGGATCGGTGGTTGCACAATTATTGCATTTGGCTTGCTAGGAGTTGGTTTAAGATTCTCCTTTTTGTAAAGAATTTCCAATGGTTTTAGGAAAGATATACTACTTTCCATACACGATCCCATGGTGAACACATGACTATCTGCTGCATATTGGTTTATCCCATCTTCAATGACATTGACGGAAGCATCCCTGTGGCCCAGTAAAGGATTACTCCCTATGTTGGGACCGTCTTCCATGAAGGTAAGCCATTTGGCATTAATCAATTCTTGCACTTTAGATTTTAGGGCTTGATAATCTTCAATGGAATGCCCAACGGCTCCTGCATGATATTCACATTTGGAATTCAGATTATACCATTTTGGAAATGGTGGTTCAAGAGGTTTCATTGGTCTTATGACTACCATTGAATTTTGAAGTAAATGGGGCAACAATTGGCCATACGTGACAGGAATTAGATCAAAACGGGTTATCCTTTTTTCTCAATTGACAGGTGGTCTGTAGTGATTTGAGATTGGGTTCTGGTTCCATTGATTTTGTGGGGGAAATGTGGTAGGTGGTGGTTGATAAAAAGGTGGTCTTGAAGGGTGATATTGAGGGCACGAAACTTGTGTGGTTGCAGTCACATATGGATAAGGGATGTAAGGAGTTTGTGGTATCGGGGACTGGAAATTTGGGGGTCGATAAGAATTTATGGGTGGAAAATAGGAGACTCTAGGGTTTACCATTACAGCATTGGCATCCCCCTCTCTCTTTTTTGCGAATGTCGGTTGGGGTCGTTTCACGCTAGTTGCTGCACAGACGATCTTGCCACTCCTCATCCCATTTTCTATCCTTTCTCCTATCATGGCAAGGTCAGAAAAGTTTGATGATATACTCCCAATCATCTTGTCGTAAAAAGGTGACTGGAGAGTATCCATAAACATACCCACCATTTCTCTTTCAAATAATGGAGGTTCTACGTGTGATGCCATTTCCCTCCACCATTATGCGTATTCTTTGAAAGCTTCGTTGTCCTTTTTCAAGGAATTTTGCAATTGCATCCTATCAGGGGCCATGTCAACGTTGTATCTGTATTACTTCAAAAAGGCATCAGCTAGGTCTTTCCATGAACGAATTTGATTTCGTTCAAGAAGCATATACCAACTTAACGATGCCCCGCTCAGACTGTCTTGGAAAAAGTGAATGAGAAGTTTATCGTTATGAGCATGAGATGCCATTTTTCTACAATACATAGTTAGATGATTTTTAGGACATGTGTTGCCCTTGTATTTTTCAAAGTCAGGAACCTTGAATTTGGGAGGGATAGTCACATCAGGAACCAAACACATATCGAAAGCTTCACGGTCATAAACATTATACCCCTCAATTGCTTTTATTCTCTCTTCCAATACATGGAATTTTTCCTTTGATTGTGCATCATCCCCAATGTGAGGTTGATGCCAATTCCCATTAGCATCAAAATTGGGTACTTGGGGTGCAATATATGGAGTATTTTCTGAGGGTAGAGTGTTTTGGGGTGGTAGATATCCCAGAGGAGATGGAACTTGTGATTGGTTTGGGTTTTGGGGGTTTAAATGGTTTGGGTTGTTTTCCATGGGGTTGACGACTAAGGGTGGAGTATAACCAGGTGGAAGACCATACATAGGAAATTGTATAGTTGTTGTACGAGGTTGTTGGATAGTCGGTGTAAAGCCTGGTGGGTGAGAAGGAGTGGTTTGTTGTTCTTCATTTACAACCGGAGGATTCTCATCTATGTTCCCCTTCCTTGACAAAGCCTGTATAGCTTCTAAGATTTGATCAACCTTGTCCTTTAATTGGTTGACATCCATTCTCATCACCTCTTGATTTTGCTCAAGTTCTTCCATGATCTTTGAGTTTGCACGGGTCCGATAAGGATGTCGGGGAAACAGCTTTATTGATTTTTTCTGTTTTGTTTTTTTTAAAAAAAAAAAACAGTAAAAAATTTATGAGTATGTATTAAACATGAATGGAATGAAAATGCAATTATTATCTCTTTTTTTTTTTTACATTTGGATTTTGGGGAATCATAAATCTTGCACATATTATTAATGAAAGAAGAACATTGGAATCGATAAACAAAACAGCAAATCCTTCATTGATGAGAAAAAAGTACATTGCATTTAAATTAAAGAGCTACATCGACTATGGTATTTCAATCATCTTTTTCAAGAGGACAACCAATCTTCTCCTCCGATTCTTCTACTAAATGTTTGCAATATTCGACAAAATTGTAGACTTTGATTGGAGTGTTGAGTGGATGCATTACTGCATCAATCTCTCTTAGATGTTTTGGAATTTTTATGATTGCCTGATTAGCGAGCATTGCCAATTTCGAAAAGCAATCTTTCCAATGCTTGCCTTTATCTTCCAACTCTTTATAAATCTCTTGGTTCTTCAATTGCCCAAGCAACACCATGAAACGCTCCTCCCAGTATATGGTTTCATCCTTCAAGTCATTATAGATCTTTTCTTGATAATCAATGTAATTCTTCAACTCACTAGAAGCTTCCATTTCTGCTTTTAGTGCATCTTGGTGTTTTGAGAGTAATTCTTCGATTTCTCCCTTCTGTTGCCTCTCATTCCTTACTTGACCCTCATATTTAGCTACCATTTCTTTTAGTTGTTTCTTTAAATCTTCGAACTCTTTTTTTATCTTCTTCTCAGAGCTTGCAGATTTTGTCCACAACTGCTTCCACATATAGGCTTCTTTAATAACTGCATTATTTTCTTCATTTCGCACATCTAACTCTTCATTTGCACCTCTCAAACAACTTTGTATGTCAAGTTTATTTTCTTTTTCAGTTTTCAACCTCTTGTTGCTTCTTTCAATAAACTGACTCTTACAAGTGTTTTCTGATCGTAAGTTCTCGTTTTCATGGGAGACTTTTTCTAACTTTGCTTGTAGCTCTTTTTTCTCCTCTTCAGATTTTAACAATTATGCTTTGAGCTCTTCGATTTCTTCATTTGTAACAAGGGTAGTTTCAGGCATTTCCTGATCACTTGAGGGTGTACTGTGGAAAGGCAACTTGATTTCTTGGACTCTCTTCTTTATCCATTGTTGATAATGATCTTTTGTGCTGCAACTTCTACATCCAAGTATTTTTCCTTTTCTGATGATTAATTCCCAAGCTCGACTTATCCTTCTCAACATTAGTGGGTCTACTATACCCGTATTATGCAACACAAAAGCTTCCAATGACCTGTCATCTGGTTTATCCAACATGGGGTAGCCAAGTTGTCTCAGAGCTAACATTGGATTATAATTAATACATCCTTTTGTTCCTATGAGAGGTATATTTGGAAAATCTCCGCATCGGCATATTACCTCTTCCACCCCTTGTTCTCTATAGTACCATGAAATTGTATCTCCAGTAAGGCTAGCTATACTTTGAGCCCATTCACGATTACTCTTAGCCCCAACATGATACCCTTTCTTGAACATGTGAGACACAAACCAAGTATATAACACTGGGACACAACACAAAATTGTTCCCCCCTTCTTCTCATGTCGCATGTGCAGAGAGTAGTATACATCAGCTAGAATCGCGGGAACTGGGTTTTGTTTATGTTTGTTAAAAGCTAAGAATACATTTATGGCAGCAAAATCTACAAAGTTATCAAGGTTTGGGAATATAACAATACCGTAGATAATGAGGGCCAAAACATCTATAAAAGTACTCCATTCTTCTTTTTCGGCTAAATCTTGGCACTTTTGCTCTAGATATTTTCTTGAAAACCCATGAATAGCCCCTTTTTCCTCTTTTGTACTTGCCAACTCTCTTATGTCGATCTTCAACACTTTAGCAATTGTTTCCAACTTCGGTGGTTGCCCAGTATATCGATAAGGATTTCCTCTTTCTAGGGAGTAACCCAATATTCGTTCAAATTCCTCTAATGTTGGGCCAACTGAAAATCTTGAAAGGTGAAACATCTTAAGAGAGGATCATAATACTGAGCCAATGCTGTGAGGGCACCTGTTTGCACATTTACTGGTAAGAGATTTAGGATCTTCCCATATTTGTGAAAGAAATTATCACGTTGTATAGTTTTCATTTGATTGCTGATGTCTCTTAAACTCTTCAAATCAGGTTGCTTGAATTTTAAAAGTAAGGTTTTCCTTTTTTCCGATCCCATTGTCCACTTAAATAACACGTGACTAAGATTTGTATGATTCCCCAAAAATCCTGAAAATTTATGCAAAATGCTATTATGTTTTATTTTTCTTAGAAAAAGAGAGAGAAAAAAAAATGTCATGAATATGAATGAAACTAGTATATATATATAAACTTTTGAATATATGAGATAATTTTTTGTTTTTATCGGATATTCTTACAATGAAAGGGTCTATTGGCTTATGTAGTGAAATTTTCACAAGGGAGGCTCTATGGTTCTAAACACGGTTCCTAGAGCCAATAATCCTATTTTGGAAAATTGTCAACAACAATAGGTAAACTATTTG
This sequence comes from Cicer judaicum, assembly GCA_037974835.1. Taxonomy (NCBI): domain Eukaryota; kingdom Viridiplantae; phylum Streptophyta; class Magnoliopsida; order Fabales; family Fabaceae; genus Cicer; species Cicer judaicum. The sequence continues at coordinate 3,923,663 of JBBPBS010000635.1, forward strand.
GAGTGACAATAACCTCAACAGGATCAAACTCTAGGTGAGATCTTCATGCTAACCAAACAGGATGTACATCTAGAAGGCTACCACTACACAATCTCAAGTCTAAACTTAAGTCTTGTTCAAACCCGGGTATAAGGTTCCACTCATAAGTGTGTGTCTTAATAAAAGTGTAGGCATTAAATAAGCATAATTCAATAAATCCATAATACAAACAAAAAATAAATAGATAAATAAATAAAATAAAATAAATATGATCTACCAGCTTAAAAAAATATTATAATGTCAATTAATACTTATTAAAAAATAATAAACACATAAAGAAAATGAAGATTAAAAAAACAATATAGACAAAGTTTTTTTTTAAAAAAAAAAAAAATTATGCACAATTAATTTGATAGGCTTGACTCTCTAAATGTCCTCAGTGGAGTCGCCAGCTGTCGCGGCCTAAAATTTCGAGTTTTCCTCGAATTCAATGTAGTCGCCACCAAAATTTATTTTAAAATAGGGAAAATATTGGGAAACCCTTAAAAATATAAAAAAATAAATAAAAAATGATCTTTGAAACCAGATTTTGAGTTCGGGAGTCGATTATGTGTAGGGAAGGTATTAGCACCCTACAACATCCGCTAAAAAACGGTTACCTATAATTAATTGTGCAAAATTATATCAACTTAACTATATTTGTTTCTCTTTATTATTAAATATGGATATAAAATTATTTTTTATAAATATGATTTTCTTCAAATAAAAGCGTCTTAAAAAAGAGTAAAAAAAAGTTTTTATTATTGTGTTTGACAAGAGTGTGATCTTGCTCCTACGTATCTCCCGGTGCGATGGAGAAATCAAAGCTACGTAGTTCTTGGTAGAAAATGCGGATGTGTTGATTGCTTTTAAATAAATTGTATTTTAATTTTGACAAACATAAAGAAATAAACTTGCTTGATTTGAATAATTATCTTAAAATATGAATTTTAAGACAATCGAATTGTGCAACTCGTGTCTCAAAATTCAAGGAGTAAAAAAGATGTCACATCTAATTTAATCCTCTTAAGAATATTTTATTTTTTATTTTTAAATGGAATTTCAAAACAAACAAATAGTTTAATTTGTATCTTAACAACTCCAAGATTAAAAATAATAATAATAATTAAATAAATTTTTAAAAATAAGTTTTAGAGTTATCAAAATATATAATTTGTATTATGTAAATCCGAGATTAAAAGATTTTAATTAACTTTAAATAATTTTTATGATTAATTTGTTTATGATTTTTTAGTTTATTAATTTATTTGTGATTATGAGATTTAGAACCATCAAATTGTCACAATTCGTGTTCTAATAACTCAAAGATTAAAAAGATGTCACATCTAATTAACCTTACCATATTTGACTATATTTTTATTTTTGCCTTTTTGTTTATAATAATAATAATAATAATAACTGATGTTAACAATTAAATAAATTTAAATAAATCTACGAAATAAAATTCAATAATAAACACATATAAAATACACGGTAAAAAAAAGTATGAACTTGTATTGTTATTTATTAAATAGATAACGAAAAAACACTTTAATAATACAAAAAACTATATACAAGTTATGAGCTCTTTTAAATACTTTTAGTGAAAGACATGATAAAAAAACATAACTCATTTAATATTAAATAGCATTTCAATTAGATATGGTAGAAAAAACAATATATTTGAACTTTTCCAAACACAATCCAAATAAAACAAATTTGAACTATTCAAACACAATCCAAATCATCTCATACAAAAACAATATACAAAATATCTCAGCCAAAATATCATTCATATACAAACAAGATTTCATCTTTCAATTAAATAATATATGGGTTCAAGATATAAAGTTTGAAAAGCAAAGGAAATACATACCTATTCAACGATGGAAGACAGGCGGTGGTGCAATATTGAAGACAGAGGCGGTAGTGGTGCATGGTTGTGTGAATTTGGAATGACGGTGAAATACTATATTTCTCTCTATTTCTCTCTATTTTCTCTAGTTTTCTTAATACTCCCAATTGCTCTCTTTGATTTTTTGATCCCAATTTATAGCTTAAATGAGTGAATATTTATGTTCATTAGACAAAATCGAGCTCTAGATCTTGTATTGTTTCACACTAATTTTAGTTGGATTTTACATTGTTTTTGTAACAGTTTTTAAGCAAAGTATAATTAAGGAAATAACTTTTCTCTACCTCTTCTTTCCGTTGGTTTATAGGATGTTTATGGAAGGATGTTATAAAATGAAGAAAATAAAAGAATGTACGTTGAGAAGTGAAACAAATGCAAAGAAAATAAAAATGTGTGTTGATTTTGCCAAGGAAATTGTACTAGTGTTTGAGTGCTTGGGAGTGGTTGGATTGAGTGTTTGGGAGTGGATTGAGTGTTTGAGAAGTCTTGTTGACAAAAAGCAAAGCAAGAGAAGCCTTGTTATAGGCTAGTTGACTTCATGGACATATAAAAAATAAAATAGTAAAATAATGACATAATAATAAAAACAATTAAATAGAATAAATAAATTGACAAATCAAATTAATAAAATAAACTAGAATTGTGGAAAAAAAAATGAATGAAAATTATTTCGTTGTAATTCACAATTTCCTTTTTTTATTTTGTTTTATATTATTTTATTTTTAATACATACTCAAATTTAAAATGTAAAATGATGATGTTTAAATTTTTTTTTTTAAAATGATTGTAAAAAAATATTTATTAAACATATTATTATATGTTATTCTTATTATTATTCAAAAATAATTTTTAATTATTCGGACAAAATTGAAGTGTTACAAATACATCAAATTTTATTTATTAAATTATAACCCAATTATTTCTTATAAGATGAACTGAAGAGGCTAATATATAGCTAATAAGTGAACATATTAGAATAATAGTTAACGACGATGAAATGATAATGTGAATGTTACGTTGTTGAATATGAATGACATATCAATGTTTGTGTGATTACGTTGATATTGAGTTAAACCATTATGACATACAAATCGCAATATGGGTTAAATGTGATCTAAAAGTTGTTGTTGATAAGTTTTAAATGAACTCAATCTGCATTATAAGCACTACAAGAAAACAAATTAGTTTGCGGCGGTTGCAAGGTGGTTTCATAATGTTGTTGCTGATAATGTCATTTAAGTTGCATATATAGGGCATATTGGGTTAGTTCCTTGATATAATTATAGCAAACATCTGAATTGTGGTCTTGGAGATGTCAATAGGAGGACCTTACATGAAAGGTGATATCTATATACCTTTGTCACATTCTGGCTGAATAGTAACACCTCATCAATTAGACTCTCTAATTTGTTGGGCAAGAGGTCACTTCTCTGCTTCCATTAACTCAGAGTAGTTGAATCCATATTTTAGAGTTTATTGGTAATTAAATAGCATTGTATTCTATGTGCACTTGCATTAATTGAGTAACTATGATATGTATTATATGTGCATTGTTGTTACATGATTACTTATGTGTAGATGTTGTGTGCGATATGAGTCTGATGATAAGTTAATCAAATTGAATGTTAATAGTGGTTGATAATAGACAAATTAATATTGTGGGTTGCTTAGGTGTTTGTTATACTCATTCTATATGTTTTATATGCTTGGGATTCTCACTGTGCACCCAACCATCTTAATTTTCAGTGTATACTGTGTACAAATATCTTCTCCAAGTTCTCCCTATGTGACACTAAAGTTTAAGACTTTCAGTAATTGTAATCTACTTACATTAGGCTCTTACCGAGGGACATAGAGTTTCTTAATATTTTTATAATTAGAAGTTTTGAAAAAGCTTTATTCATACTCTGTAGAAGTTATATGATATGTTTGAAATTTATAAAGGTTAGATTTAAATATATATTTTTTGTTCTTGTAAATATACCACTTTTTGATTTTAGTATCCGTAAGTGTTTTGTTTGAATTTAGTCTCTGTAAAATCAAAGACGATTATCTTTTATCTCTAACGTTAAAATAAAAGTTACAAATAAAGAGCCGTGTCACAGAAGAAGACAAGTTTTTCAAAAATCCCTAAATCCTATTTTTAATTTTTATTTATAATTTTTTTAAATAACACCAATAATTAAATGATAATTAATAAATTTATTAATAATATAAAACATTTTAATTTTTAATATATCATAAAAGATAATGTGTTGGTATTCATTTTTAAAAGAAAAAAAAGTTGAAATTAATAAAGGTTGATTTAAATATATGTCTTTGGTCCCTGTAAATATACCACTTTTTGATTTAGTACTTGTAAGTTTTTTTGTTTGAATTTAGTTCCTAGAAAATCAAAGACGATTATTTTTTATCTCTAACATAAAGTTACAAAAAAAAGAGCTAGCAAACCATCCTATCACAGAAGAAGACAAGTTTTCCAAAAACCCCTAAATCCTATTTTTAATTTCTATTTATATTTTTTTAAATAACACCAATAATCAAATGATAATTAATAAATTTATTAATAATATAAAACATTAATACATGTAAAAATAATAATTTTTAATATATCATAAAAGATGATGTGTTGGTATACATTTTTTAAAAAAAAAGTCAACTTTTTTCAAGAAAAATACATGTAAAAAATTTTCAAAAACAAATTTTAATTAGTTTTTGGAAAAAAAAAATCAAAACTATTTATGCCAAAAATTTCCAAGAAACAAATGATTTAAATTTTTTTCAGATAAAAAGTTTTGATATTTGAAAAATTTTCTAAAAAAATTTTAATTGGTGTTAAAAAAGTTTTAATATGGTTAAAAGTGGTTTTTGAATTAAGTTTCGTTAACGGATTTGTTTTAAATGTAATTCAACTCATAAACCATTTAATTTGTTTGATTTTTTTTTTTTTGTCCAATTCAATCTATCAATCTAGTGTAATTAAGTATATATGTTACACACCCTTAACTACAATTATTGTGGCAGAATTATGAATTTTGAAATCACTGCAACGACATCACATAATTTTTCCATAATATAAAGTTTATATTATAACTTCAATCTGCAACTATAATCTAAAACAATAATCAAAATCCCACGTATCTAAATTAAATCACTCTTTTGTCGGAATTATTTCCGAAAAATAATTTAATATAAACATACGATAAGAGAGAAAAGAATAAACAAAGATACATCATTACATAGTTGAATGTGAACAGTATAATTGAAAATTAAAAGTTGAAAGCTTACATATAAGAATAAGAAATCAAAAGTGTGAAATATTGAGCATAAAACTCATGAATCATGAAAGAAAGGCGGTAAAGTAACCACAAGAGCGTTGGATAGTCTGTGACAAACATTAATAAAAAGAGGTGAAAGTGTGAGGTGGAAATTTAATTATCTTGAGGCTCTCTTTGTGTCATTTTCTGTGAACATCAACGAAGTCAAATGTCAATCCAAGCTCCCCCACACCTTAACTCAACTATATTATATACACATAAAACCATAACACTTTCGATAAAAACACACATATTTCTATCGTCCTTTTCTGCTGGTCTACTCTAGTGGGGTACAAAACCTTTCATGATTCTACTTCACTTTCGTTCACCTTTGTCTCATTCCAAACAGGTTTTTTTTTTCTTTTTCTTTTTTTACTTTTTATTATATATCATTTCATTATTATTATTTCATTTGTTTTTTTTTCTTCTGTCTTATAGATGAAATAGTATGTAGTTCAACTATATTTACATTTTTATCGAATGAATTAGATAGTTTTTTTTTTTTTTGTGTGTACCTCACATATAAAAAGTCATATATTGAAGTTACATTTGCACCACGATCATAAGATTGTAGTTTCGTACATCTTTTGGATATTTCAATTTTCGTCCTTTTTAATTTTGTCTTTTCTATTTCGGTCAACCTAGCCTAGCATAAAGTTGTATTGAGTTTAATTACCTGTTTGTTTAATCTATAGTAAAACTATGAAATAAATATAATAATAAGCATTGATTGAATAGTATATTTTATAATTTTAATCGACGTTTGTTCATCTTATAATTATAATGCAAATTTTAAAATTTCATAAAAATGTAGAAAATTAGAATTGATATATAATAAGTTCTATGCTAATTTTAGAGAGTAGATTGCAATTTATAATTTATAATCATGAGAGTTTAAGAAAGTAAGTTATATATTATTATGTTGAGTGGATTGACCAATATTAAATTTCAGGTAGGGGGTCCTACAAACATTGGTGGGACATTTTGTGTTGCATGAAGTGGGGTTGTTTTAGGGTTTGTTTTGATTAAAGTAATCTTCTACAAAAATGGAGAAAGATAACGACTATTCGGTATAAAACATACAACTCTTCACTCAAATATTTCACATGTTATATCTTTTCATCTCATCTTATTAGAGACCAACCATGTTGTTTTGCTCCAATTTTGAATCTATGCAGGCACCATCTATGCCTTCAACTTTCAACACACTTGACTACTCCATTGATCATCATCATCAACAACAACAACAATACGAACAACTCATGAAGTATCGAATCGGCGAAGAAACATCGTGCGAAAACAACAACGGAATGGTTGATTACATGCCTCAAACAGGAGGCAGTAGCTTTTATGGTTCAAATTCTTTTGATAAATTGAGTTTCGCAGATGTTATGCAGTTTGCAGATTTCGGACCAAAATTAGCCTTAAACCGCGGAGAAGAATCGGGCATCGACCCGGTTTATTTTCTCAAGTTTCCTGTGTTGAACAACAAGATGGAAAACCAAAACACTATGTTGAATAATGAAGATTGTGGTGGTGGTGGTGAACATAATGAAAGGTTGAAATTGGTAAACTTGGAAGAAAAATCAAGAGAAGATCAACGGGAAGAAACTCGGGTTTCGGAAGAGAACAACTCGGTGCAGCAGATGCAGTTTAATGGAGAACATGAAGAGATACAAGAAGAGAAGAATTGTGGAGTGCAAGAGAACAACAAGAAAAGGAAGAGACCACGAACTGTTAAGACAAGTGAAGAAGTTGAGAGTCAACGCATGACTCATATAGCAGTTGAAAGAAATAGAAGGAAGCAAATGAATGAGCATCTTCGTGTTCTCAGATCCCTCATGCCTGGTTCATACGTGCAAAGGGTATGCAATTTGCTTTTTTTTACTACTAGCTTCGAATCTAAATATAAAACATGTTAGATCACTGAAAATTCATTTATTTTTTCTAAATTTTTTATACTAAATTCATTGTCTTTTGTTGATCTAACTTTCTCTTATATTTAACATCAGATGAAATATTAAACATAAAAAGTTACTATTTTTTAAAATTTAATGGCCAGTCACAATCATAATTTATAGTGCGATTGTGTTGAGATCTTTGATGTTGTAGAGAATTACGATCAATGCATCTTCAATTTAAATCATTTCGATTTTGCATAGATATCATGAATCTTAATTTCAATGTTCAGTTCAGATCCCAGTTGTAAAGATAAGAAGATTTAAATTGAGATGATTGAAACTCATTTTCTATCTTCAAAATGTTTAGGATTGATTAATTATAATGAATATTATTATGATTATTATTTTTTATTTTGATTTGACAATATTTATAGGGTGATCAAGCATCAATAATAGGGGGAGCTATAGAGTTCGTGAGGGAATTGGAACAACTTCTTCAATGTTTAGAATCACAAAAGAGAAGGAGACAAGTTGGAGATTCATCTATGACAACAACACAACAACAACCTCCATTTTTTCCGGCTACTTTGCCATTACAAAATGATCATGACATGAAGCTAGTTGAGATGGAAACATCTGGACTTCGTGAAGAAACAGCTGAGAGTAAGACATGTTTGGCTGATGTGGAAGTTAAGCTTTTAGGGTTTGATGCAATGATCAAAATCCTTTCAAGGAGAAGGCCTGGACAGTTGATCAAGACCATTGCTGCTCTTGAAGATATGCAGTTGCTTATCCTTCATACTAACATTACCACCATTGAGCAAACTGTTCTTTATTCATTCAATGTTAAGGTATATTTATTATTCCCTCCCTCCAATTAATTATGAGTACACATTAGGTTCATTCACACAAATCAATTAAGAGAAACTTTAAGCTTTTTTTTTTTTTTAAATTTAATTTTATTGAAATCAACTCTATTAATATAACATGAAATATAGAGTTGATTTATTGGTTGAAATCGAAAGAGTTGAAAACTAAAGTGATAAGATTGCATTCCTATAATAATATCAAGAAGTTAACATACTAATTAACAGTAAACATTTAAATTTTGTTTCTTTTAATCCATTTTAATTATATAAAGAAAACGTTTTGAAAAAAGCATTGATGGATTAACAATTAGGTTTGATAAACTATTTTCACTCTTTATAAATTATTTTTAGATTTGTTCAACACTGTTAAACTTGGTGCATTCATAATATTCTGGATGGTTGAATATTCAGAATATTATTAATAATATTAGGTTTTATTTATTTATTTACATTTTTGTACTTTTAAGTGAAACATATTACTCTTTATAAACTATTTTTCAATAAAGCCCGTATTAATTGATTGAAAAGGTATATACTTAGAAAAACATAATTAATATTACAATAATAAAATGATTGATAAATACCACCGTATATATTACTATTAAAACTGAAAAAGACCGTTACTGTAGGGCACATATTTGCAAATACAACATTCATAATGTGGGAGAGAGGAAGTAATTATACTAAAAATAAATAAATAAATAAAGCCAATTATTCAATTTAAGCAAAAGAAACATAACATTTGGAAGGCGATTTATATCTTTGAGATATTTTATTTATAATAATTGGAATGCGTGTGCAGGTTGCTAGTGATACAAGGTTAACAGCAGAAGATATAGCCAGCTCCGTTCAACAAATACTCAGTTTTATTCATACAAACACTAGCATGTGATCTTTATTATATTTTATGTACCTATTTTATATATTTTTTAATGGCATTTACCTATTATATATGTTGTGTGGAACATATACTCTTGTCTTTATATATACGATTATATAATATATATTATATATATTATATAGGAGATTTTGATAGCTTTCTCCAATCTTTCCAATAAGTTTGATTCATCATAGAATGGAGGAACGCATATCGTCATATCTATTGTTTTTCTTAAGCATTATGCATTAGAGTAATCATGTATCTTTTGGTTGAGGGTTTAACATTCTCAATAATTAAATTAATCAAAATTGGAGATACCATTGGAGGAGATTGAGATAATTAAAGTTTGAAAATGTAATTTAATGTAGCAAATTACATTAATATATTAGGGTTTTTGAAGAAAATAAGGTATTCGAATATTATATTTGTAAAAAAAAAAAACCATTCTACTATTTTATCCTACAAATTACTACTACTCCAATATCAAATTTAAGCGTAAGTATGATCTAATAAAATTGACATGTCTGGTTCAATATTTAAATATGATATTTTATCTATTTTGCTTATACATGAGCTAAGAGGGAATACTATGTCTCAAAATATAAGAAAGATAGGTCAAAGAAGTGAAGATAGATATTGGACTAAATTAATCAAACACATTAATTTCCTTTCTTGACAAAAATACATCTATAATTTTTTAAGTTTAACTCAATTTCCGTTGAAGTCTTTTAAGTTGTTTTTATCCTGATTTGATCATTTAAATTACATTATATTTGCATGCTAGTCTTTTGTCTCAATTGCGACTACAATTAGTTTAATTGAAAGCTTGTGATTGGTTGAAACTTTATCAAATGCTGCAACAAAATATGTTACTCATACTAATCCTTCCACAAATACCTATCAAATCTTATAAATTATATATTTCTTGATTTTTTCTACAACAATTTAAATTCAGGTATAATCTTAAAAACAAGGTAATAAAAGTCTATCTATATAATCAAAATCTTTAAATGTTTTCACATGAAAAGTAACTTGGACAATCAACGCAATAATTAGATTAGATTTTGACATTTCATAATAGTAATTTGAGAAAAAAAATTAAATTTAAAGAACTTTATGCATAATTTAATACATCTTAAACTAATGGTATATCAATGAATGTAACTTAAAAAATTAAATAAAAAAAACTTAAATAAATTAAAAATTGAAATTAAACTTAAAAAATTATAAATATACTTTTGTAAAAAAATTTAATACATTTTTGTTTATATTTTGTGAGGGAGAGAAAATTAATATTCAATATTCAATTATTATTATTTGTTGTACAATGCATGTATCCAATTACTTTAACCATTTTAAACGTTGGCACTAGCGATGACCTTGTCTTCATAATAAGTTATTTTAATGCACTCACTCAGTCGTCACCTCTTGGGAAATAAGGCTAATGGCAGAAAGATCTAGGAGACAAAATCTTCAATTTGGTGTTTGTTTCAATCAGATTTCAGAAGTTAAATTTAGATCGCAAGTACACATGACTCTGAGGTGCAAAGTCAACGTGTCCCGTACCATCGTTTGTGTGTCCTTTGTGTTTTGACTTGTCAGACTATCTTGGTAGTATTAGGCTGGATTTAGATTTATGTCCATCTTTTGTAGGGTAGTCTCCCTTTATAGTTAAAATACCATTCACCTGTTCGTTTCGTGGCATATGAACAATCACTAGGATTTGAGAGTTACTTATTCTTCTATCCTGTTGTAATTACATAGTCTGCCCAAAGTTAAAGTTATAAAGCAACAACTTTAGGTTTTTTTTTAGTCTATTTTTATAAAAATATCTCAATATTTTTTCTACTCAAACCAATAAAATTTTATACAAATTTAATATTGTCTTAATAAATATTAAATAAATTAACTTTATTTAAAATAAATATTAATTTAATAAATAATTTAAAATATAAATATTAATTTAAAAATATTAATTAGATTATTTAAATTAAAAAAAAACAAAATATTTTATTAGATCGCAAAATAACCTATAAATAAATTTATCTAAACAACCAGAGGATAGTTGAAAATATGTACTCCTTTATAAGAGTTGAGAGATTTATGGATAGAAGAAAGTATTTGCTAAATTGATATAGATTTTCAAATGAATCTTAAATAAATTTTTATACGTTAGAAGATCCAAGGCACTAAGATTAAAAGGAATAGTAATTATAAATTAAAAAATTATAAGATATTAAAAATATTAGTTATTAATTAAGAAATTATGAGACCGAATAGTAAAACACATTGTTAATATTACTTTTTGAAGTGATACAACATATATATACATTTTTTTTCAAACTAAAAGATAAAAAATTCTGTGATTCTTAATGGTGTTGTAGAACATTTGAAAGATCTTGTTTTATTTTTTAAAAAAAATAAAGAAAATAAATTTAAATTATCATGATTTCTGTTAAAGAAATTTTTTATAATCATTAAATAAAATATTAATAATATATTCATTAATTTAAAAAAATATTATTTTCGTTTTATGTTTCAGAACATGTTAGACCGAATTTAATAATTACGTTACAAATCTTTACATTAGATATAAATATTGATTCTAGTCTTCTTTTTTCACACGGTAACCCTTCTTTTTGTTAGCAAACATTGTATTCATCTTGAGTAAAAAGATTACTCAAAGCCTATTACAATGGAAAATCCAGGTAAATAAAAATCTCAAACATTACAAATCAAAGACATGATAGTGGACAATTCCACCAATCTTTGAAAGTAAAATTTGTATTCCTACCATCTCTATTAATAAACTAAGTCAACGACAACCTTTTGATTTGATTGACGATATCTTTTTTTTTTTGTCGACAGTAACATGTTAATTGTTAAGTACGAATTAGCTATCACTCATAAAAATATATAGATTGTTTTGAATTATAACTTGAAATTCTATTTATGAAGTATTTATTTTAAGTAAAATTTATTCATAGAGTATACTTTGTGTTGAGAGGTAGATTACTAGAAAAATTGGATTGATTAACTATGATTATGAATCAACTCACTGAGAAAGAACTTTCCCTATATACCATGTGACTGCTGCCTAATTAACTATCCTAAGAAGGAGGCTAACCAACTGATACTAACTTAATTAATAAAACAGAAAAAAATGATAGCAAGACTAAATAAGTCGGTAAAATGTAAAATTAATTTATAAAATAATGTAAAATGAAATAATTAATACTAATGAAATAATTAATCACATAATTTAAAATAGTTTACAAACTCATCTCTTTTTGAAATAATGAAAGTGCAGTCAATTAACACACACATGTTCCATTATTTCGTTTATGGTACAAGACTCTATATGGATCGCAAGATGTAGGGGAATAACTCCACCATTAGTACTAGTCATCGATATAGGCATAAGAGATGGATTGTCAATGACAAGTGATTTAACAACTTTTCTTACCACATGGTATTTTGGATACTTTTCGTATTACAGCCGATCTCGATCCACATGCTCATGATCCTCCTACTTTCGAATTAAGTCATTGTCTTCATAATTTTCTAATTACTTTATATCGAGTTCATCAACTTCTTCTCAAATGTTTGACTCATAATTAAGTCGATTAATAATCTCATCTCCAATCACATGATTCAAATTTGTCCTAATCTGCTTCCTCTTCTTTGATTCCACTCATTGGTCTTCTTTTGATTGCAACACACGAACCTTGTTTGTTTCTTATTGTTGATTGATAAGGAACATAATACAATTGTCTTACATTATGGACCATCGCAAATGGATAAAATAGTAGATATCTTTTGCTCAAACAAATGTGTACAATGTTGGATATCAAATTGATTTTAGTTTCTCTATTAGATGGATGAAACCACTTACAGTAAAAAAAAAATGTCACTGTTTTCACATAATTTAGGGATGGTCCGTGGAATAAAAAAAAACAAGAGGGAATACTTTCTCTAACTTATAATCATTAGAATGTCATTTTCCATCTTGATAAGATCTTCATCTATGAGCATTATAGAACACAAATTCTTGAAATATTGACTCAGTTCAATAAGTGAATTCAATACATGTGTCGGCAAAGCTCTAAAGGTAATAGGAAGTAAACACTCTAAAAATACATGACAATCATGACTTTTCATCCCATGAATCATCTCATTTTCTACATCAGCACATCTATCCAAATTAGAACAATAATCATCAAGCGTGTTCAACTCTTTGATCCAATGACAAGCAGTGGCTTCTTCAGCAGATAAAATGTAATTTGCACGTGGTTTTCGAGTCTTTCCGTTGTGTTCCACCACCAATAAATCTGGTTGTTTGCAATATAGACCTATGTATTTTCTAGCTTTGTCGTTATTTTTTGTTTTGCCTTTTGTATTCATCACATTGTTAAATATGTTATAAAAGAAAATTTTCTCAATATGCTTAACATTGAGATTATGTCTCAAAAAATTATCTTTCCAATATGGTAGATCCCTAAAAAGACATCTTTTTGTCCAATTGTGTCATTGTCCGTAACCTTGTGGTTTACAAGTCACACCATCAATAACTTGTACCTTTGGCATATATTTTACTTTATTCTAAATTTGTTCTGTTGTCAATTTAAGCGGTGGTTCTAGTTTTTCTACATAACCCTTGATAAATGCAATTTTATTCCTTCTAATTGCGTGATCAACAGGTAATATTCCTTCATGCTAAATTTTAATGTAAATGCTTTTATGTCTTCCATACTAATAAGACAAACCAATTTACCATGTGTCCCTCATCCTGACAACATCTCATAATTAGGGAAATCAATAATGGTCCACATCAAAGAAGTTCTTATAATTAAATTTTATATAAAAAAATAGCGTACGTCAAGACACCACTTCACAACCTCTTCAAATTGTCAATCAAATATTGTAAATAAATATCAATACTAGTTGTAGGATTAGAAGGATATGGTATCACAACAACCAAGAACATCTAAGGTTTAGACATACACATATCAAGAGAAAGATTGTATGGAGTAACAATAATAGACCAACAAGAATAAAGAGTAGATGATGCTAATATATATGGTGTAAATCCATCTAAGGATAATCCAAGTCTTACATTACGTGAATCTAACGCAAAATTAAGACGTATTTGATCAAAATATTTTCATGTCTCACCATTAGAAGGATATCACAACTCACCTGAATTTCTATTTATTTTTTTGGATAAATCTCGTAACATTTTAAAATATAAACCTTTTATATCTTTTGAAAATAATATAAAAATATTTTTTATGTATAATATTACATATTTTATTATTAGATCAATATTAATAATTATTTTTTCATAAATATTATTTTGTTGTTAAAAAAAATTATAGTTTCTTAATAAAATTATATTTACTAACATAATAAATCACAATAGAAAAGATAACTACAATAAGAAAATAACACTTCATCAACATTTTGAAAAATAGCGACATTTTAATTTGAGTAAAGATTTACAATTTAAATATTTTACTAGCACCTTTTTAACAAATTTTACTAACATTAAAGTTTAAAAATAATTTATAATTAATTTTAAAAATAATATATTCTACATTCTAAAATAAAATAATAACACTAAAAAAATAATTTATAACCATATAATTTTTTTTCAATGATAAATATATAAATTACTATTATATATTTAAAATGCATTACATACTAACTTGATGCAAACTAGTGTCTCACTTGAAACTTATGAAAAAATAACAACTCTTTGCAATTAACATAATAACATCATTGTCAAAATAAAAATTAAACAATACTCATTTAATAAATAACTTCTAATAAAAAAATTAACATTAGAAAACAAAACATAAAATAAAGGCTTACCGAAACTCAAGAGAGAAAGTTTAGAGAGGCGAAGAAATGAGAGAAAAAGTGATATATATATATATATACATATATATATATATATGAAGATAGGATTTGTGGTGGCTAAAGCGACCACAAAATGCCAACAACACTATTGCCTTTGTGGAGGTCTAGGCGGTTAGAAAATATTGTCTTTATGACGGCCTATACCCTTACAATACTGCAATAGTGTGATTTTTGTGATAACTATCACCATGTATCTAGAATATATGAAAATAATTCATACATTCTAATGTTTCACATACAATCACATAAATATCTCATTAATTACAATAATTGAAATGTCATTGTAACTATATACATAGTCTACAAAGATCCTCTTATGTAACCAAATTAAAATAAAGGTTTAATTGCAATTTTAGTCTCTATATTTATTGATTCACAAAATTGGCCTTTTATTTTAAAAGTCGACAGTTTTGGTCCCCCTCTGATTTTTTAACTAAAAAATTATGACACGAGACGTTTTAAATAACATTACATATGATACGATGATGTAGAGTGATTAACATCCATGAAATTGAAATAAATTTTGAACAACATAACGTAAGTTTCAATGGTTCCTATATGCCAAACCTCACAGTTTTCCACATTATCATTTTTAGTAACCCCATTGTTTTAAACCCAGAAAACGAATTCCTAATAGTAAATGAATTTAAAATCGACCCCAGAAACCCATATGCAATTGTGAAAATTTGTTATAGGAAAAGAACTCACACACTCTTGACAAGAAGAATTTCCTTTAGAGTCGAGTTGGGTTGTGGAAGTTATCTGATTTTTTTAGCTCTCAACACTTCTACCTCTATTGCAATAGTTCATTTATGAGATTCCTTAATCTACTCTTTATCTTCTTTTAGTGCTGCTTTGGACGGTAAATGACACCTAAGAGAAAGGAAATGACATGCACGAGGGTCGGATTGGGGGAAGAGAACTTCAAATGGTTGCTGCCATTGAAGGATCTTGGAAAGAAAAGGAAAGGCGAGAGACAATTATGATGATGATGTGGTGTTTCCTTCTTTTAACACTTGTACTTATTAATATGACCACTTTCTTATCCCAACCTTGAACATTAAACAAATTATTACTAAAAATGTACAATGTCTTAAAATTCTAATAATCTAATTATTATCTCAATCTTGTAATTATTTCTAAGGTAGTGAGAGGGCTATTATAGTTTTTTGCGGCCACAAAATCTTGTTTATGTTTGCCACAAATTGAAGTTATTCTTGTAGTGGTAGTTTCGTTGTTAGTCTTCCAACTTATTGAAGAATTTCCCAAGTAAAAACAACTTCCTAAAATAATATCTGAGTTAATATCTTTGCATGTCCCCCAATCAGCATCACTGAATCCACTAAGTTGTAGCTCTAAGTTCCTTTTAAAAATGAGACATTGTGTTGGGAAATTCTTCAAATATCTTAGAATCCTTATTACTTCTTGATATTGTGTTTGTGTTAGTTTAGATATGAACTGGCTTAACTGTTGAACTGAATATGCTATGCCTGGTTTTATTGCTGTCAAGTAGAGTAGTTTTGCAATTAGTCTTCTATAGTCTGATACATTGGTCAATGGTACGCCATCTTCTTGCTGCAATATGATGTTGTAGTCCATGGGATTGCTAGTAGGATTGCATCTTAACATTCTTGTGTTAGTTAAAATATCTAAGCAATATTTCCTCTGGAAGATGAATATGCTCTTATGAGATTGCTCCACTTTAATTCCAATAAAATACTCCAGCTTTCTAATGTCCTTCTTGCCAAAATTGTTGTGAATAATATGTTTGATTAAGGTCATTTCCAGCCAAAACCACATCATCCACATAAATGGCCATGTGAGTAAATTATTTGTCCTTCTGTTTGACTAATAAGGAGTTGTATGAATGAGCTTTCTTGAATCTTGCCTTTAGAGGTGTTGTCAGCAGAATTGTGGAGTGCCATTGTCTGGTTGCCTGTTTCAAACCATACAAGGAGTTTGCCAGTTTATTAACTTTATTTGAAGGCTTAGAAGAAATACCAAGTGGGAGACATGTGTACACATCCTTATGCAAATCACCATGAAGTAAAACATTGTCAATGTCAAGCTGGTGCAAGTATCAGTTGTTGATTGAGGCTAATTAAGGCCAACAAAAAGAGAAGGCTTGGAATGAAGTAAAACATTGTCAATGTCAAGCTGGTGCAAGTATCAATTGTTGATTGAGGCTAATTGAGGCTTATTAACTCTGAGAGTAGTCCAAGCCTTCTCTTTTTTTTGTATCCCTTAACTATCAACCTTTCCTTATATCTATCTATGTTTCCATTCCTTTCAACTTGTAAACTCATTTTCTTCCTGGCTATTGGATTAACTCTAGGTAGGTAGGTGTAGTAGTCTCATGATTCCTACTTGTCTTATATTGCTGGTTATTTGTAGTACTTGGTGTTCATATCATAAAGGACAAATCTTTTTGTACTTTCCTAATAACAAAAAAGAAAAAGACTTTCTAGCTCATCTGTCAAACTTAGAGGAATTAGAAGTAATAGTAGAGGTATAGCACAAACAATCAAAAACTCTTTAAATGGTTAAATCAGACAGACATTTGTATAAACATTCATAAGGAAATTTAATTTTTTATTAAACAGATAAACATTCTGTTTATTGTATGAACAACTTGAGCAAAGGCATAAGATCAAAATTTCTCATGAAGCTTATATTGGAAAAGAAATGCACGAGCCACTTTTAATATGCGTTGGTGCTTTATATCAACCCTCCCATTTTGTTGTGGACTCTTAATATAAGAAGGTTGATGCACTATCCTTTTATCTGAGTAATAAGTTAGCATTATAAATTCAGATCCATTACCACTATGGTAACTTTCCAATTAGCATTGAATTGAGTTTTAATCATTTTAACAAACTTATCTATGTGATTCCTAGTCTCAGATATCTAGTGATATCACTTAATTGATATTTGGTCAAATAATGCACTCAATTTATTAGCTTAGCTAGACCAATAACACAGGAATCATACAAGAAAGTGATATTTTAATTCAAAGATCATGTAACTTAGATATAGAGATTAAACTAAAAAATAATTGAAGAGCATGTTCTAATGATTCAATGTATTTGTTCAATTGTCATACGTTTTAATCCCACTTGTGATGAAATTTTCACATGCTTTGCAGCATGGCCTAATCCTTTGGTGGCTTGCCAAATAAGATTCATTATGCTCTTGACTTGTTCTTGTGTGAATGGTGGTTGATATTTGGATGCATCATTCTTTATCAGAGTTTTGTTCATCATCTGATTTCTCATCCTCACGATCACCACACATGTCACTATCAAAGTAGTGAGATATTATGAAACAATATAGAATCTCATTGTCTTAGAGAATGCATTTCTTTTTGCATTTCTAAAATATGAATCAAATCACTTTTTGAGGACCTATCCTTGAGTTTCATTCCACACATTGTGAGCGTTATCTTTGAAAGCCAATCTTTGTGCAATTGAAGAAGAAACTAAATTTATTTCATGAAAGAACCAAACTGTTGCATCGAAGCCAAAAACTTGTGTTATATCAAAAGCATCAACAAGAGGGGTTTTGCCATCAAGAAAATCCAACTTGTTCGTTCCCAACATTGCTCGAGTCTTGCATTTTTCCCAAGTCTGGTAGTTATTGTCATTGAGTGGTTGAGTAACTGTAATGGATGAAGAACTTTCTCTTGGATGAATGTAATATGGACTATGATTATTTTGCACAGGGTCAAGATTTCCATGAATCGAATTCTTTTGATTGTTGTTGTTGTTGAAGTAATAATAAATGTCATAAGAAAGAGGAGTTTGAATTGTGACTCATCTTTTAATTTTTAATTCATGCGCTTAATTTAATATACTCAATAACAATCTTGGTAATTAGAGATCGATTAACTTGAACATTCTAAAAGGGTTAAGATTATAAATAAAGAAACTAAATGCAATAGCAAGTGAAGTGTGATATATGAATACTAAATAATTAAAAGAGAAGGAACAAGAGGATCACACAAAATAAGTATACTAGTTTACCCAACACATATTACGTTTAGCCCTCATAATTTGTGAGTTTTCCACTAACATGCTCAATACATATTGTTCTCTTGTTGCACTTTCTTTCTTTGACACACTTTATTGATTAAAACTTTCACTTTTGAATCCAAAAATGAATTTTTACATCAACCTTTCAACCATAAAGCATTTTTGCAACCACCTTTTAAATTAGAAATAAATTTTACATTCACTTTTCGAACTAGAAATGATTTTTACATAGACACTCAATCTAACATAAAAGATAGATTTGAGTTACAAATAATGTGTATGAAAAAAAAATTTGGAATCTAATGATTCTCATTTCTTTGTTTGCGATTTACTGAAAGCAATTACTCATAAAGAATGATCTACAATTATAATGAAGAGAGCTTGAAGTTTTGCTTGAGATAAGAGTTTTAGAACTTGTTCTTAGATGAACAAGTGTAGATAGATTTTAAATTGAACTCTATTGCCTTCATTTTCTGATTGATCTTCGTTTTATAGATAAAGGGAGATTTGGAATATTCAATTTAAACTGAATATAGCCATTGAGAAGTTTGGTCAACTATCAGTTGTTTTCTTTGAAACTATCTTCTTATTTGTACTTCTGTTCAAAATGTTACTGTTTAAACCCAACACGTTCTTCCTTGAATATTGAAGGAAACTTCAACACGAAGTTTGAATTTGGCCGTTTGAATAGTGACGCGTTAGAATCATGTGCAGTTGAAGGAAACTTGGTTTGAGATTTTCTTTAGGGTTTTGAGTACTTGCTTCCATGTTATTTTTGGGTGGTCCACCTAAGAATTTTGTCATTGTAGGATATACATTTAGTTTTCTCAAATTGATGTATTTTGTCTCTTGTCTTTTAATAAGACAACTATAATGTTCTGCAATCATACTATCATCAATCTTGTTTTACATTCTTCTGAACAATTTTTCAAATCATTTTATTCTTCACAAAAATAAATGTGTTCTTGTCTTGTTGTGTATATGAGTTGGATCCAAAATTGACGATAAAAATGATCATGTGATTTTGCATAAATATACATACTTCAATATATCATTAATTAAATTATTTTGAATTTGTTTAAATAAATAAATTAATACTTAATAAGTTCATAATCATAATTAAATATTTGATTATTGTTACTAATCACGGTGGAAACAAACCGAAATCAAAGAAAACGAAGAAATGTAAGAAAACAAGCTCCCTAAACGGGAGTTGCTGATCCCTTATTTAAGAAGTTATTGAATGTGACTTTTGCCTAACTAACTATCCTAAGAAAGAGGCTAACCAAATTGTAACTAATTTAACTATAAAATAGAAAAATCTGAAAGTAAAACTATGTCAGCCATCTCCTAATCATCTTAGGACTTAGTCATCCTACTAGTCATTCATCATACTAGTCATTAGCCAGTCTACTAGCTCCTAGCCAATGTCTTCATCCTTTGTCTTCTAAAAAACATCTCTAGACCTTTTTTTGAGTACATTAGTAAGTTACTACTACATTCCAATATAAGAAAAAATGGATAGTTTTTTATTTTAAATATATTTTTAGTACTTATAAATATAATAGTTTTTAGATTTCATTTTTGTAATTATCTGAAAAATTTATTTGTGATCTTTAACGTGTGGACGTCACAAAAAACATTAATCGACAAAGGAAAACGTAGACCAAACGTTTAAATATATTTTTAATTTTTGTAAATATAATAATTTTCAGTTTTTAATATTTAAAAAAATTATTTTTGGTTCGTCAAATGAACGTTACAAAATGTGAGTAGACAAATAGAGAAAAATATGGACCAATCGTAACACTCCAATAAGAATATTTATTTAAATATTAAAATAATTTATATACTTATTTTTATTTATTATTTAAATATTGTTTCAGTTAAATATGTTCAGAATAACTATTTAAATTTATATTCTCATTGGAGTTTGTATACTTATTTTATTAGAAAGGTATACAAATTATTTTTATTTGTTATTTAAATATTATTTTGGTTACATTTGTTTAGAATAATTATTTAAATTTGCATTTTCATTAGAGTTTTTATACTTATTTTATTAAAAATTAGTATACAAATTATTTTTATTTGTTATTTAAATATTATTTCGGTTAAATTTGTTTAGAATAATTATTTAAATTTGTATTCCACGTTATTCTCTATTTGTCGGCTCACGTTTTTTGAACGTACATTTGACATTAAAGATAAAAATAAAGTTTTTGGATATTACAGAGATGAAATTCAAACAAATATTTTCATGGACTAAAACTAAAAACTGTTATATTTACAGAGAGAAAAAATATATTTAAAAATTTGGTCTACGTTTCTCTTTGTCAATTAACATTTTTTATAACATCCACTTGACGTTAAAGACTCAAAATAATTTTTTTTATATTATAGGGATAAAATCCAAACAAAAAATTTTATAGAGATTAAAACTAAAATTTGTTATATTTATAAGTAATAAAAATATATTTTTATATTTATTTGTATGTATTTGATCTAAATCAACTAAAGCATTCTAAATTCTCCAACTACATTCTAAATGAATATTACTAACGTTTGGTTTAAAAACAACTTCGCATCTATTGTCACATAGCTGACTTATGCTTAATAAATTGTGTTTTAATCCTTCCACATATTGGACATCATTTATTTGAGCAGAGTTTGTCTTACCGATGGTTCTATTACCTTTAATTTTGAGCTTGATTATCATTGCCAAAAGTGATCGAACCACCATCCTTCTTGACGAAGGTTATGAAACAGTTTTTATCTCCTGTCATGTGCCTTGAACAGCCGCTGTCCAAGAACCAAGGCTTTCTCTTTATACTTGGAGAACCAACCTGCATGTGATGTTAGTTCAGCTTTAGGTACCCACTTTGTTTTGGGTCTTTGAGAGTTAGTTTTAACATGATATATCATTCCTTTATTTTTAAAACTGGCTGGGTTTTTAGTTGTTGGTTTTGAAATGGATTTAACATAGTAGGTTTCAGAAGATTTCAGCTTTGGTCTAACAGAGTTTCTAGAGCGTACAACTTGTGATTTGGAACTTTCTCCTTTTAGGAACCATTCTGGAGAATGTTCTCCGTTTTGCTGTATTTTCAAAACTATTTTGACAAGATGATCTCCTTTTTTTAAAAACTTTTTCTTTTCAATCTTTTCATCTATTTTTCTAAAATAGCAAACAAATTCTAGATGTCCAAGTTTTTTACAATAAGAGCATCTAGTGTTGCATTTTTCTTCCTTTCTTTCTAGAACGAAGAAATTTTCATATAGCTTGATTTTTTGGATTTGATTGAAACCAAGGCCAGCTTTATCAAAAATTCCTATCTGAGATTCCTATCTGAAATTCCTATCTGAGTTCATTTTCATTTTTTAATCGAACGTTCTCCTTTTATAGTGCAGAATGTTCTTGACATTCTTGATTTTCAAAAATCTTTGTTTCTTTCAACTCTTGAATTATATTTGTTAACAAATTATTTTTAGTCTGACTTTCTTCCTTTTCTTCCTTTTCTTTATAAAATTGTTTGAGTCATTTAATTTGTTAACAAATAATTTGAGTCATTTAATAAGTTATCAAATTCTTTTCCCATTTGTTCACATAAATGACAAGGTTCATAATTTATTACCTCTTCTTCCTCTGTTTTTGCCATCAAGCATATGTTGGCTTCTTCTTCTTCTTCTTCATTTTCTGATTCTTCTGAATCATCCCATGTTGCCATCATTGATTTCTTTTTGAAGGGAAATCGTTTTGGTGGATTTTTGTTTGAGGGACATTCTGCTTTGTAATGTTCTAATTTGTTGCATCCAAAACATGTAACTTGACTCTTGTCAACCTCTGTTTTAGGAGTTTTGTTTTGAAATCCCTTCTTGATTTGATCCCTTCTTCTCATCATTCTCTGTATTCTTATAGTGAGAAGCGCAATTTCATCAGCATCTTCCTGTTCATTTTCTTCTGGTTCTTCCTCTAATTGTGCTGTGATTTTTTCTTGAGAAGCTTTTAGGGCTATTGCCTTTCCCTTCTTGACTGGTTTGTCTTCTTGTAGCAGTACTTCATGTGCTCTTAGTGTTCCAATTAATTCTTCCAGAGGCAGTGATTCAAGGTTCTTGGCTTGACTTATAGCTGTTATCATTGGTCTCCAAATAATTAGAAGACACCTCATGATCTTTCTTACTCTTTCTTGCACTGTGTAACCTTTGACAAGAGAACACATTTCCTTTACTATTGTAGTGAATCTTGAGTACATCTCATCAATAGTTTCTCCTTCTTTCATTTCGAACAGTTCGAATTTCCTTATACCATTATCTATTCTTGTTTCCTTGACATGGCTCGATCCTTCATGATGAGTTTGTAATGTATCCCAAACTTCTTTTGCAGTCGTGCTTTCATCTACCCTTTCACTTTCTTCCCTGCTTAAAGCACATGATAAGAATAACTGGGCTTTTGAATTTAAAAGTACCTTAGCTTTATCATCTGTTGTCTAGTCTGCTTCTCTTTTCAAGGCAGAGTTTGTGTCATTTTAATCAACCCTTGGTGTGAAATCTCCATCTATAATGATGTGCCATATTCTTGTGTCTTGAGACATTAAGAACAACTGCATTTTGTTTTTCCAAAAATAGTTGTCTGATCCATCAAAGAATGGTGGTCTGTTTGAGGATCCTCCTTCAACAATGTATTTTGCTTTCGACATTTTTCTAGATCTTTTCTCTAACACTTGTTAGGTGTTTTTGAACTTTCTAGAGATCGAGCTTTGATGCCAATTGAAGTAACAATGTCAATTTACAAGAAAGG